>CAUYOR010030417.1:0-20363 GCA_963573925.1 Callimico goeldii
TGGTGAAACCCCGTCTCTACTAAAAATACAAAAAATTAGCTGGGCATGGTGGCGCGTGCCTGTAATCCCAGCTACTCAGGAGGCTGAGGCAGGAGAATTGCCTGAACCCAGGAGGCGGAGGTTGTGGTGAGCCGAGATCGCACCATTATACTCCAGCCTGGGTAACAAGAGCGAAACTCTGTCTCAAAAAAAAAAAAAAAAAAAAAAACAGAAAGAAAAGAAAAAAAGAAAAGTGAGGTATGGAGAAGTTAAATCACAAGCTGCCAAAGAGGGAAGCTGGTATAAACTTCCCTCTAGTATGAACTCTAGCACTATGATTCTAGGCAACTAGAACTGGGGCCTTCTCCTTTACTGTAAAAAAAGTTTATAAACTTTACAATATTCCTCATGATATCTTGTGTTTAGTAGAATCATAACACCAATGTGCTATATTCTATCATTGAATCATCTCTATCATGCCATCAGGACATCATAAAAATCTAATAGTAAGAACTAAGCCACACTGAATGTAAGATTTTTAGATATTTGCCAATCTTTTCATGTATGTGAAATCTAAGCATGAGAACTTGATTTACAAATCAGACCTAGAATTTAGGACCTAATGTTATTAGCTGGGTCTCACACATTGCTAACATCTCATACCACATTTATCTCCTCTAATTAAAGGATTCAACAATATAAAATTTCGTTTTTGACATGATGAAGCGCTTCAGGAAGTGGTTTTCTTCTCCTCTTGTGGAAAAAAATATGCAGGCTGCTTGGCTTGTGTGATAAAACAATGTCGCTAACGTCACATGAAAAATAATCAAATGAAAGAATGATGGGGATGGCTAGGTTTTTCCAGTGATAATCTTGGGACTTTTGTACTCTAAAAATGCACCTTTATAAATTTTGAAAAACTCATTATTTTCTTTTAAACAGCAAATACCTCTTAACTGCTAGCAGAACACTGTCACATTCTTTCTGATGAGTCAGCAGTTGCAATGCCAGTACATTAAACGGCATTTTGCAGGGGAAAAGAAGCAGAATAATAATTCTGTTGAATCTAACTAAGCAAGCAATATCACACTTGGTAACAGATCATGTGTACTATTTACAACTGAAGATTATAAAAGTGTAATACCATATACCTTTACTATTAAAAAAGGAAAAATATATTATGCTTTATGAAGATACAAGAACAGATACCTAGAAATCTTCAGAGTGCACATTTATGGGTAGGTAACCTGCATTTACATATGAGTGAAGCTGTGAGTTGTGTCAGGCAGAGTTCAAGGCACACAGGCTGTTCTCACACTGCAGTGTTATAATGCCAAATAATGCTTCCACCAGCCAAAAAGACCTTTTTTGCTTAACCATGTAGGATGAGGAGTAGTTTCCTATAAAGATAAAGAAAACCTGGAATCAAACTGAAATAATTGTATTTCCTACACCAATCCTTCCTCTTTTGTTTTTACATAATCAAGACTAAAAATATCAGAACAGAATTCTCTGATTTTTCTATTTTCAATTTTGGAAGTTTCCAGTAACAATTCTATATAAATAATAAATACATCAAAATACCAAAGGAAATTTTTTCCTAAGATTTAGATTTCTCATTGTGCAACAATCCTGAAAAAAAGACATATTTCAATCTATATAAAATATGCTATATTTCTGAGTAAGTTTGGAGTCAGGAGACTTTTTTTTCACATAAAAACATCATTATCTGGCAGTTTCTTTCATAGCATGTAACGATCACTACATTAATTAAATAATTTGTCAGGAAAAATAACTCATTAGGTAATATTTGATTTGGATGTCAATCTCCTTTCAGCAAACCTCATTTCCACCACTTTGTCCTCTTTTAACACATTCTATGTGTTCATTTCAGGTAAAATTTCTCAACCTCAACACGAATGACATTTTGGATTGGGTAATTCTTTGATATGGGGGCTGCCCTATGTATTGGGGGATGTTTAGCAGCATGTGTGCCTATTACCCACTAGATGACAGTAGCAGTAATGTCAATCAGTATTGTCATGACAATCGGTAATATCTACTGATGTTGCCAAATGTTCCCTAGGAGATAAAATCTCCCGGCTGGAAACCTTTGATTTAAAGCCACCACAGACTGTATCCACCTTTCCTCATTATAGCGAAAATTTTCCTTTGTCTTCTTTGCTGCTAACTTCACTGCCATGCCTTGTGCCATTATTATAATTGAACTCTCATTTCTTTACCTTTCTGGAAGTTACTAAAGGTTTCTCCCTACTTTAAGGAATTGAACAATAGCTTTTCTTTCTCCTGTTGCTGTGGTTCCACATTAGGCCATAGAACTTGTGGACCAGAAGTGGGGTGGATTTCCATCACTGTTCAACCCCTCCACAAGGCACCTCTGTGCAGGGCACTAATTATGCAACTTTTCATGGTCCTCTGTTCATAGTATTACAGAGTATCATGTATATATAGAACTTGGAAATTAATGCCTCCATAGTGGCACTATGATAATAGGTGGTCGTGTTGCCAGGCCAGTTTTCAAAAGTCCATTTGCCTGTAAAATCACTGAAGTCTGTAAATAGCCATATCTTGGATTCTGGGACCTGAAAACTGGAATGCATGTGGTATAGTTTTAAAGGAAGAGATAAAATGAAAAGACAGCTGATATTTTTTCTCAGATCCAGTTTGGTAAAAAATATTTTAAATCAGAATGGTTTAGCTTTGATATCTATGCCCTTTAATGTTTCTATGGAAATTCTAAAAAGAAGAATTATAATTGCAAGCAGAGAGTCAGTGCCTGCTTTATTCTCGAAAGTTATTCTATCCTTATGAAACATAAAAACATATGCTCCTTCAATGATGGCAAATTTGGATAAATTTGTAAGTTAGAAAGTGAAGGGACTGGCATACAGACTCATTCCCTATACATAATAGGCACTATACATTAATTAGTATATTAGTAAATACATGATAGTTGGCTAAGTCATTTCACAAAAATTTGTATTTTGCAGAGGTGATTTTTGTAAACTAGGATTCTATTTAACTTTTAAAAAAAACAGAGTAAACATTAAGTGCATATTAAATGTGCAAGTTAATATCCCAGATAAAATGGAGATGCAGAGATAATGAAGATATGATTCATGTCCTCAGATATTTTCAAAATTCAGAAGAGAATTGTTAGAGAATAAAAACTATATAAATAAAATAAAGCTAGTTGGAGAAGGTTTTTATTATGATGCACCCTGTAAATAATTATAATAGACATGAATAATTATGTATATTTTTCATCTCCTATAAACATTCTAAGTGTGACTGGCATCATTATTCAGTGTTCACACATGCATTCAGTTCTACTGTGCTAATTTTATAAAAAATGAATTGAGATCAATTTAAACCTACAAAAAAATTAAAACATTTAAGCACTCTATTCACTTGTTAACCCTTCCCTACAATGCGAAAGATCTTCGTCGCACCATATTCTGATGAAGATGTCATATTGCCACTTCTTTGAGCACCCTAATAGATGAATCAGGAATACTTTGAATTGTATATTTTGGAAAAGGTAAATCACTGAGCTAGATTTATATAAGCAGTTAAACTGGAGAGCCAGAGTTTAAGCCATATTGTTTCCAAACTCCACATTGTCTCATTGCATTCCAGGTTTCCTTCTCTTTCCTCTTTACCTTACCTTCCCAAGGTCATGAGTGAATACTGGTGGATTATTATACTCTAAATATTTTCCTGCTATTTTTATATGTTCCAGGAATGATCTTTATTTTTTATTAAAAATGTAAGGCAAATAAAAATTTAATATTTGCTCGCTCTCTCATTGAAAATTGTATTCTATCTCATTCACTCTACCAAAAATGTTTAGTGGCTTCCTAAAGTTCTAGAGAGAAAGATTATCCTGATTTTCTCTAACAGCATTACCCTCCCTCTACTACAAACATTTGTATCATAATACTTTAATAATGTTTCTGTTCTATGTTCTGTGTCCTATTTAGAAGTTGGTCAATTCATTTTACAACTTTACAAACATTTTAAGAATAAAATAGCCTTAAAAGAAACACTTATTTTGAAACTCAATAGAGTCAGAATGTATATTCTGACAATTCAAGGCACAATTGTCGGTCATTGATGGAGCAATCATTTTTGGTTGTTGGGAGTTTCAGTACTCTTCAAGTTACTCCCCACCAGTGTTTGTCTTTGTGCCACTTTCAGGTTTCACCACAAAACAGAAATTAGAATGTTAACAGTGAACAATTCCCAGGGAAGACCACAAATTTGCCTTTATGATCCTATAAATCTGAAATTTAAGTGGTACAATGATGACAATGATAAGTTTGTGTGCTAGTTCAAGGGATTATATGTTTGCTCAAGATATAGTTATTGCATATTTAAAAAGAACTAAGATCATGCAAAAATGAAAAACACAAAGCATTAATGATGTCAAGTTACTTGAAGTCTAATCTTCATTGTAGTTCTGCTCATCTATAGGATTGATTTGTTTCGATAAGATTGATTTGTTACGAACTTCTTAATTTATCTGTTCTAATAATATCAGTAGCTCCTGTTAGTAAATACCACAACTTTGGAAGAGATATTAAATTACTTCCTATCTAATCCAACTCAGAGATATATTTAAACACAATAGTCAATACCTCAACACTAAAAATACATTGCAATTACCAAACGTTTTCTCTATGTGATCTATAATTCTTTCTTTCTCTAATTTCCCTCTAGAAAAATGTATTACAAACATTATAACTTTTAAAATCTCATTAGCAAGTAATTGGTAAAGAAGCTTATTTCCTAGCATGAAGATATTTATGTACTATATATATATATATATGTTATAAAGAAATATACTGTAGATTTCATAGAGAAGATAAGGGCTAGGTAAGGGAATAGAGAGTGGCAAAATTAGCTAGCAGTGATTGGTATTGTTTTGGATAATGTCATTAAGATCCTCTCACCTGAGAAGATATTTGAAAAGAGACTTATAAAAAACGAAGGTGCCAACCACCTGGGAAAGAACAGAGAATCTGATGTCCCTGCCATTGGGACATTCTTAATATCTTCAAAGAAAATCAAGGCCAGAAAGCAGGCCCTCACCAGATGGTGAATCTGTTGGTACCTTGATCTTGCACTTCCCAGCGTCCAGAAATGGAAAAATAAACGTTTGTTATTTACAAGCTGCCCAGTCTATGATAGTTCATGATAGCGTCCAGATAAACTAAGATAGCAGGAAGGAGCATGATTTGATTTAGATTTTTAAAGGATCACTCTGGGACTGTGTGGATTATAGACCATTAAAGAGAAAAAACGAAAATGTAGAGACTTTAGGATGCTATTATAAAAGTCCAGGGTAGAAACTATAGTAAGTTGAATGTGGGTGATAGCTGTGGCAATAGTAAGAAAAGGTTAGGTTCTGGAAATACTGTGAAGATTGAGCCAATGGAATTAATTTGTTGATAGAATAATATGAGGGATGGAAGAAGTACAGAAATTAGTGATAACACCACATATTCTGGCTTGAGTAGTCAGAAGAATGATGTTACCATCTCTTACAATTACTGAGATGAGGAACACTCGGGGAGAAGTCCGTTGGGCATGGCTAGAAAAAAGCAATGTTTTATACGTGTTAATTTTGACGACTGAGTGGAGAAATCTAAGATGTTTGGTGCATATGAGTCTGCAGTAGGAGGTGTTCGGGTCAGAACTAGGTATCTGACAGAACATTTATAAAGCTGGATTTTAAAGAAACTATATAAAGGAAATAGTGCTATAGCCAGTGAGGCATGAGAAGAGTGTACGAGGGGCAAAACAAGAAAAGAGCAGAAATGTATGCATACATATATGTATATTAATATTTTGTATATCTGTGTGTATGTGTATACATATATATAAAATCAAGGATGAGGACGTCAACAGGTGAAATGTTTAATATGTGAAAGAAAGTAATAATGAAAGATTGAATGTTGGGTTTCACAGCACTTTTCAAGAGCTGTTTTCTTTGGTTTTTGGGAAAGAAAACATTGTTGGTGTTTACTCAAAAAAGGATGGGAGAAGGGAAAGTATACAGACACTGAGAAACATCACTTTCAAGAAATTCTGCTGTAAGAAAGGCTAGAAAGTACATAGAGCCATTGATGGAGCTGTGTCTGGAAGCAAGAGAGAGTTTCAGATGGTAAATATGACAACATGTTTACAGGTTGATGAGAACAATCCATGTAATAAAGGTAAAAAGCAGGAGAGATGAGGCAGGGGTTAGGCTTAGACACAATTGGGTTCAACTATTGAAATAAAAAAAATGGCAGAGGGTTTATATATAAATGCATTCAAGCTGGTTGATTAAGTGTTAAAAATTATGTGATGAACATCTATAAATCCTGAAGGGAATGCAATACACTAGAAAGATAGGCTTTACATAGGAAATTATAAAGAGCAAATAGATAATACATGTTAAATCATTTGAACTTTAAAACACCTTTACACTATTTTCATTATGAAATAAAAGACCAGAAAACACTATAGTAGAAATTTTTAGGGAATCTTTGAAAGAGGCAGAGAAATAATATGCTTTTAAATTGTTCAGTTAAGTGGAACACATGTCAGAAACAAAGGTGTGCATGCTTATTAACCCAAATTCATAGTTCTATTTAAAATAGAACTATAACACTCATGTGAGCAAATGTTTGCTTTCAGATAGTCTATTAAGTTTCAAAAGTGCAATCTCTTCAAACTGATTTTGAGTCTGCTACTCAATACAGAAAAGCAATTAGGAAGCAGAGTATTAGCAAGTATTACTCAGAAAATAAATATTTACTGTCAACCTTACAGATGTGAACAGTCCTGTTTCCACATATAGTTCTAATTGGATTTAAACTGCTTCCTAAGTGTTCTATTAAGTCTTTGATACTCTTTGAGCAAATTGCACACCATATTATTTTTTTAAGCTTTTCAGAAATCATCAAATGCAGCTTAGGGCACTAATTATCTAAAACTAAGAATATTTAATGAGACTTTGTTTCAGGGTCCCTTTCAGTATTGAGTGATTTCAATGCCTAATTTAGGAAACATTTTTCAGCATCATAAACAAAGAGTTTAAGGTTTAAAGTTTAGTTTTCACTATTATTAAAAATAATTCCACACAATTTTTCTGTTTCTCAGTCATTAGTAATAAATAACTGTAATCTGACGTTTTAGTAAATTGTAATTTTTTTTTCTTAAAAGTAGACTGAAATAATTAGGTGTGATAAGAATACAATACAGTATAAATCTATACTCTTGTTAATATTTACAATGATGCTATACTTTCAGTATATTCGGTACTGAAGAAGGAACCAGTCAAATAAAGTAATGCTTTATTTACCAATGCATTTAAAGTGCTTACCCATAATTCAATGTATCATAAAATGAATCTGAATACAACTTCCTAATACATCTAATTTTTTTAAAAAAATATTCAGTGTTAATAGTGAAAAGATAAACACTATCCTACCCTCTTTATGTAATAATAATATTCATTATAAATATTAAGTTCCTACTCTTTCTGTACACCTTCATGAAACCATTTACAAGTCTTATCACCTTGAGATTTCAACACAAGACAGCAGCATAGGTGTTGCTATACCCATAATTCCAATGCAAAATCAGTATCTCTGAGGTTTTTAAGTAACTTGGTGAGAACTTCCAGGCTGTAATCAAATGACAGAGCTTGGATCTGAACTTCTGTTGACTTTTCTTTCTACAGAACTCCCCTGATTATGAATAAGTTGTAAGTTGATAATGGATATTCAGAGGCACAAAGTTCCAGTCTTTATTCTTGGTCTGGACTATAAATATTAAATAAATCTTCTGACTTATTATCAGAAAATATGTAATAATGCCTTCTATATAAATGGAGACTCTTTTATCTAGTAACTTTTAAAATTAAAGTTGTGTATATGTAACTTTCTGTCTCACCATCTCCTTTTAAATATGACATGGATATCAATAAGAAAATTTCACAGCATAATTGATTTCCATATAAATATTTCCTGCAAATTTGCATTTTTCAAAGAATGCATTTACACTGGATTAAATAAAATATAATTTAGTTTATTTTCTAACAAAGTGTGAAGTACTCAAGTGTTTCTGAAAATCTGCTTTATTGGTTTATTGTAGCTGTACTAGAAGCTGGTAATCATCAACTAGCGTGTTAACTAAATGATGGATTATAAGAGGCTAACAATTAATAAAATAAAAAGAAATAATAGATGTACCTAAAAGGCAGCTGAAAAATACTACAGAAAAGGACATTCTAGAAGAGCATGCTAAAACTCAGGGAGTCAGAGAGCTAAATGCTAGACTGTGGCCTGACATTCATAGGTTAAAAATAGGACTTTCTTGGTTAGAATCAGCAATATTTTGTGTTATTTGGGTTAATAATGGTCTGTAATTATTCTACTTGACTGACATTTCTTATATATTCTACTTGAACTGACTATGGCCAAGCATTAACCTTCTTATTGAACTTACGAAAGAAATATAATAATCTGATGCAGTGTGCAATGTTTGTTACACATGGGGAAAAACTATTATCTGTCAGAATTAAGCAATATTTTGGATTGTAACATTTTTGCTCATAAAAGTATAAATGTGTATTTAATGACTCATTGAAAGCATTAAATGTACTCATTTACATTTCAAAATTAGCTACAATGTGGTCTTAAACATTTATAAACCATTGAGTTCTTATCGTCTCCTAACATGGGATGATTGTAGTTGTCCATTCAGAAATTCAGGGCATGTCTATAATTGGGAGAAACTGCCACTGTTATTCTGCCCTCCTGCTTTGGAATTCATGTTCTTTAAGTTATGGTGTCATAAATGTCACAGCTATTTGGCTACTGCATGCTCAAATCAAAGAGAGAATAACTATTAGGCATTTTAAAAATAAAAATAATACATGTGTAAAAGAAAAATACAATAAAAAATACAAAAATACAATAAAACCTTTGTTAGGAAATGCCCTTCAACCCCCAATTTGCCCAGAGGCAAAAATTCTAATAATATGTGATCTATCTTGTGGAAGTCTGGAGGATTACCTTGATATCTATAAGTAGTGGGTCATATACCACTTTTTTAAAAAAATTCATCAACTTTATTCATTATTTATTGGCTTTCTGCTTTGAAAGGTGAAAATGTGGCTCGTACTTTTATTTTTTGTCTATTTCACAATTTTAATCATTGTCACTATATCTTGTGTTTTCTCTTTACAATTTCAACTTTAGTTAACATAATTGTTTGTTTTTCTTAATTCTAATGTTTTTGCAGTATCTTTTCTTGTAATTTTAGCATGTCCCTCATGTTGATTTTCTGTCTAGTTATCTTCCTCATTTCCATTTGGTAAGCTTGCGAGTTATAGCTTTCCTATTACAATGTCAGTTTTGACAACATTTCCATCCTTTCCTGTAACCAGATTTAAGTTTTATGGATGGTTTATAGAGGTATAGTTAAAATCCACTGAGATCTATTATTGTGACTTTTAAATATTACCAGGAAGCCAAAAAATATACATGTGTTCTTTTAGGTCAACATGGAATGGACTATTTTTGCTGTCATTTCATTTTGTTACTGTTTTTTTTTTTTTTTTTTGAACTTCATCAGTTACTCTAAAACTTGCTATATTAATAGTGTGTCATGTATTTCACATTTTTGTAAGTTTTAATATCAGGCATACATGTACAGGTTTGTTATATAGGTAAACTCTCTCGGGGGTTTGTTGTATTATTTTGTCAACAAAGCATTAAGTCTAGTACCTATTAGTTATTTTTCCTGATCCTCGCCCTCCTCCCACTCTCCATCTTCTGGTAGGCTCAAATGTCATTTATTTTTCTGTGTATGTGTTCTGTTTTGGTTTTATTTTGTCTTGTTTTTTACTGTTCTTAGAGAATCCTATGTCAGTCAAGTAGAATAATTACGGTCCATTATTAACCCAAATAACACAAAATAATTGCTGATTCCATCCAAGAAAGTCCTATTTTCAACCTATGAATGTCAGACCACAGTCTAGCATTTAGCCTTGAGAAATTAAGTCTTTCTTTTTCTTTTTTTTTTTGGCAGAAGTATCATGGGGAAAGCTATTATTTGTCTTTTGCTCTCTAGAGGTCACTGTCTTGCAATTTACAGTGATCTATATAATTTTAAAAGAGCTTGAGTTAGAAAAAGGCAGTGAAGTATTATAATTAAAAGGCACTTTGGCTTTATCACACTTGTTTGTTGTTTAAAAAAGAAATCCGTGATCAAAATGCATTAATGTCTTTTTCTAAAAATTGTTACTAGTGTGTTTACAATTCATTAAAAGGATATAAAACTTGTTTTCTCCTACAATAATAAAATTGCTATCCTAGTTTGAAACGTAAAGCATAATTTAGCTTTTTAATAAGGAAAGTTGTGTAATATATTAAAAATTCTAAATACGAAATATCCATACATTCATTTATTGAGCTCTTACTATCTTTTCGACATAATGGTAAACAAACTACATGTATGTGGATGTCCTTCAGTGTAATTGTGATGATAGCAGTCAGTTTTTGTGATACAGTCTTCTAAAATAATTCTACCATTATAGTTTTCCAAATTTATAAAGACAATTATAAATTTCTGAGTTATGTGACTCGACTATGTTGAAATAAAATAAAAATAATATATCTAAGAAAAAATGAGAATCATACTTCTTAAGTATTTAAATGGGTTCATTATACTATTTTAAAATATTTTAACATGTAAATTATAAATACAATTCATGAAGTTTCATAACTAAAATGAACCACAAATTTACAACTTAAACAACTGGTAGATAGTTGTGCTAGTCACCAAAATAAGATATTCCAAGAATAGATTTACAGAGATGGAGAATGATAATTTGAAGGTGAAGATGTCTATGATATATCTAGATACAGATATATTTCTATGGTACCTAGAAATACACATGAGTTGAAAATAATTGTTATTGGAGAAATAGATTCAGGAGAAATAAATATTTATGAGTAATACCTTTATCTTCAAAAGAGTAGAAAATGTGAGCATGATATATGACATAGAGGATGTGTAAAATGAGAAACATCACTCCAACACAAGGGAAAGCACTAGTACGTGGACAAACGAGATTCCAGATATTAGTGTTTGGACTCCCTGTTTTGTCATGGGCACAAATACCTCTCTGAATTATGGATTTTTCATTAGGTGAGCCATTAACAATGGGTAACATTTGTATAATGCATGCAATAACACTAATTCTTCAGGTAAAAATGAAGTAAATTATGAAGGAACTTTGTCCACGGGTCATGCCCAAATCTCTAAGAGGCGGAGTCAGAGAGAGCATTATACTGTAAATGGTCCTGCTTTTGTTATAGTGACTAAGTTCTACAGGAATTGAAAGTAGAGATGAGATTGCCTGACTTCAAAGTTTTACCTGGACCCTTAGTGATACAGCATCTCAGGGCCATAGTGCAAGATGAGACATCAGGAGCTAAAGGATGGTATCTGTTTGCTAGTCAGACTTAATGGGAGCCCCAGGTGGTAAGTTTCAATGGTGGGCAGATTCAGGTTTCAGTTGACATACTATCAGTAATAGCACTAGTAGAAAGTGGTTTTGGTGCAACCAATAGTCTTTGTTTAATGCTCTAAATACAACGAAGTTAATTTATATCAGATAAAAGACACATATATAGAGAGAGTAAGGTCACTCAAATATACATAGAGAGAGAGAGACAGTATATATTTATAGAGAGAGCATATATATAGAGGATCTCTCTCTCTCTCTCTCTCTCTCTCTATATATATATATATATATATATATATATATATATATTTTATTATTCCTTGGTGGGGAGATCCAGGCTAGTGATTAAAGTACCATCTACATGATAATCTCTCCCACCACCATTCCACTCCCTCCCTCAAAGTACTCTCCCCTCTCAGCTTTCCCCTGTCTCAGCTGATGCTAACTACATCTTTCCAGTTAACCCAGATTGAGTATCTTGGAGGCATCCTTTAATCACTTCGTTTTCTTATTTCTCACAAACACTAAAATGAATCTCATCAGTCCTCCTGCAAAATATACACGGAATCTGACCACTTGTACATCCAAAGGTACAGATCTAGGTGAAGTCACCACCATCTCTCCCCTGAATGTCAACATCAACTCTCCTTAACTCTGATTGTCAAAGCAGGTATTTTGGTTTCTACTCTTCACTTTATCTCCTGTTCACCCACTTCATTCTCAATACCAAAAAAAATGAAAGTGATCCTTTTAAAATAAGTCAAGCCATGCTAGTCTTCTGCTCAACATGGGTAGAGCGAGAAAATAAAAGCTTAGGTACTAGCTTTAAGGTAAGACAATGCTCAAGAAACAGTCCAGCCCCAATGTCCCTTTGTTAAGACTATGGTGTAATTCAACTCCTTTTCCTGCCCAATCCTACTTCTCCCTTCCTGTCCCCAACCCCAAAGAAGTGACCCCAAGGGGATAATTCAATAAGCCTCCTGTAGATGATTTTTCATATTAGGCTTTTTAAAAATTATAATTAGGATATATACTATAAAATTTGTGTATTTCATATACTTGTTATTTATTACACAACATCTTCCTTTAAAAATCTGTGCCAAAAAGGCAGGATGTTACATCTGCAAATATATGGCACATAGCATATGTTCAATAAATGAGTGCCACTAGGTAACGCTTAAAATATGAGCCGAACAGAAAAATGAAATTACTTGTCACAAGATAAAGGATTCAAGTGGTCAACTCAAAATGACATGCATGTGTCATTATTATCTTGCAATGTGTGTTTTTATCTATCTTATACCTTTTCCTTTTTTCTGTGTATTGAAAACATGATGATCAATAGCATGGTCAAGCAGGTCTCGGAAACTTAAACATTGTTTGGATCCAAGGAAATTGCATTCCCTTGTGAAAAACTTCAGCATTAGGAGGTTGTGGATTTATATGCTTACAGTCTCTTCATACAACCAATTGAAAGTCTTTATCTTCTGTTTTATAGTTATCATCTCCCTTATAGTTTCTGCTGCATTATAGCATCTTTGCCACCTAATTTGGGAATATTCTTAGCTTTGACTGCTCAAAATTAGGTCCTCCCAAACCTACCTCTGACCCTGTGGATATTCTCAGATATAACATTTACTGTGCTCACATTGTCACTCAATTTCTCAGTTACTCAGACCTTTTGGAATAAAGTAACCCCATTCTAAAAAAGTATGGCTTTTTCAAATCTTATTAATCATTCTATGGATTGACTGTTTTGAGTCAGGTATTTAGTGCAATTTAGTCTACTGTGGACAGATGGAGCAGAGTCAGGTGGTACAAACATGACTGTCTAAGACTGAGTTTAAAGGGTAGAAAAAGACAGGCTCCCGTGTAGGAAACCATAGGTATAGCAGTTCTGTATAGCACAGTTATGCCATACAGTGCATAGCAGTTCTGTACAGCCATAGGTATAGCAGTTCTGTGTAGCACAGTTATGCCATACAGCACATAGCAGTTCTGTACAGCTGTAGGTATAGCAGTTCTGTATAGCACAGTTATGTCATACACTGCATAGCAGTTCTGTACAGTCATAGGTATAGCAGTTCTGTATAGCACAGTCATGCCATACAGCACATAGTTCTATACAGCCATAGGTATAGCACTTCTGTATAGCACAGTCATGCCATACAGCACATAGTAGTTCTATACAGCCATAGGTATAGCAGTTCTGTGTAGCACAGTTATGTCATACAGCACATACCAGTTCTGTATAACCATAGGTATAGCAGTTCTGTATAGTGCAGTCATGCCATACAGCACATAGCAGTTCTGTACAGCCATAGGTATAGCAGTTCTGTGTAGCACAGTCATGCCATACAGCGCATAGCAGTTCTGTACAGCCATAGGATAGCAGTTCTGTGTAGCACAGTCATGCCATACAGCACATAGCAGTTCTGTACAACCATAGGTATAGCACTTCTGTATAGCACAGTCATGCCATACAGCACATAGTTCTGTACAGCCATAGGTATAGCAGTTCTGTATAGCACAGTTATGCCATACAGTGCATAGCAGTTCTGTACAGCCATAGGTATAGCGGTTCTGTGTCTAATAACTTCTTTGCTTCAAAACATCCTCCACTGCAACATCATCACCTAAACTTCTGTGAAAGACAACAGTCAACAGTTATTGTTTTCTTTTTACCTGCAACTTAATAAAGTTATTATTTTATTTTTCATATAGAACTAGTATAAAATGTGTGAGGGCATAATCTTTTTAGACTCATAAAAGACCTATTTCTGACCTATTATCAGTTGGAAACAAGATCCCTTTAGGGATCAGTTCAAGGCTACTGACATAAAAATTCAAGCAAAAATATTCTTCACTTGTGAAATATTCTCATGTTTAAGTTTGGCAGCCATACAAACTAAGTTCTAAATTCTCAAATCCTCAATTCCAAAACACCTATTCTTTCCATTGGATAGTTTTTATTGTGGAGTCAGCTTTTAAGTGTAAGCCAAGTAGAGAGTGCATCTAGAAAGGATGGTTTTTGCCAATAGAAAAGTGAGATGATTTCTGCAAAGATGCTTGGAAACTTTCCACAGCAGGAAAGCAGATGATATATTTTAGTTGCTTGAAGTATTTGTATTCTGTGCTCATGCTCAGAGAGTCAGACTAAGTGGTGCATTTACAAAATAAGGAAACAAACTAACCCAACAACTGGCTTTCAGGAAATTCTGCTTTATTTTAGTTACTGCTGTTTCAGAGATGTAGTTCCTATACTGAAAGTAATGGACGAAGTGAACTTAGAGAAATGTGTGTAATCACGTCCTATGAATTAGCAAAGATGATTTTTTGAAGGAATTTCAAAGCTTTGAAATCAACATTTACATTTTCATTTTTATCACCTGTCTTGAAACAGAAGGTCCTTTGCATTAATAACAGGCATGTATAAGCACTTGCTTCTGGGATCATTACAAGCAATAGTTACTGCTGTCTGTGGAGAAAGATTTGACTTTTTGCCAGGATTATATAGGGCTTGCATCCAGTTTATTTCTAACTTTAGAGACGTTTTGGTTTCTTTCTCTTTCTTTCTCTCTTTTTCTTTCTTTCTTTCTTTCTTTCTTTCTTTCTTTCTTTCTTTCTTTCTTTCTTTCTTTCTTTCTTTCTTTTCTTTCTTCTTCTTTCTCCTTCCTTCTTTCCTCCTTCTTTCTTTTTTTCTTTTTTTTTGAGACGAAATATTGCTCTGTCACCTAGGCTGGAGTGCAGTAGCACGATCTGGGCTTACTGTAACCTCCACCTTCTGGATTCAAGCAATTCTGTCTCAGCCTCCCAAGTACCTGGAACTACAGGCGCCCATCACTGTGTCTGGCTAATTTTTGTATTTTCAGCAGAGATGGGGTTTCACCATACTCGTCAGGCTGGTCTCCAACTCCTGACTTCAGGTGGTTTACCCGCCTCAGCCTCCCTAAGTGCTGGGATTACAGTCATGAGACACTGAGTGGCTGAATACTTTTGGTTTCTGTGTGTTCCACATTTACCAAAAAAGTACACTTTTACAATCAGGAATGGACAAGCTGTTTTTTCTTTTTCTTTTTCTTTTTTAAATTAACATATCTTTGCCTTCTATATGTTCTCACTTTTTAAAAATTGTTTTTCTTTCTTTTTTTCAGGGACAGGGGTTGGTTTCAGTTCATTTTGTCTATGTAAATATGATATCAATTCTAATAAGTTATATCACATGATCTTTGTCCTCATTTGATGAAAGTTGAGAAAAGAACATATTCTATCTGTTGGTGCTGAGACAAACTAAAAAGCTGTAGAGTATTTTGTCGAAGGCCTTCTCTGCATCTAATCATGTGGTTTTTGTCTTTGGTTCTGTTTATGTGATAGATTACGTTTATAGATTTGCCTTTGTTGAACCAGCCTTGAATTCCTGGGGTGAAGTCTACTTGATCATGATGGATAATCTTTTTGATGTACTGTTGCATTTGGTTTGCCAGTACTTTATTGAAGATTTTTGCATTGATGTTAATCATGAATATTGACCTGTAATTTTCTTTTTTAGTTGTGTCTCTCCCTGATTTTGGTATCAGGATGATGTTAGTCTCATAAAGTGGGTTAGGAAGGATTCTCCCTCTTTCTATTACTTGGGATAATTGCAGAAGAAATGTACCAGCTCCTCTTTGTACATCTGGTAGAATTTGTCTGTGAACCCATCTGGACCTGAACTTTTTGGGGTTGGTAGGCTATTATTTGCTGCCTCAACTTCAGCCCTTGTTATTGGTCTATTCAGGGATTCAACTTCTTCCTGTTTTAGTCTTGCGAGGGTGTAAGTCTCCAGGAATTTATTCATTTCTTCTAAATTTACTGGTTTATGTGCATAGAGGTGTTTGTAGTATTCTCTGATGGTAGTTTTTATTTCTATGGAATCAGTGGTGATATCCCCTTTATCATTTTTCACTGCATCTATTCAATTATTCTCTCTTTTCTTTTTTATTAGTCTGGCTAGCAGTCTATCTATTTTGTTGATCTTTTAAAAAAAATCAGCTTCTGAATTTATTGATTTTTGAAGGGTTTTTGTGTCTCTATCTCTTTCAGTTCTGCTCTGACCTTAGTTATTTCTTGTCTTCTGTTAACTTTTGAATTTATTTGACTTGCTCCTCTAGTTTTTTTAATTGTGATGATAGGATGTCAATTTTAGATCTACCCATCTTACAAAGGGCTGATATCCAGAATCTACAAAGAACTAAAACAAATCTAAAAGAAAAAAATAACTGCATCAAACAGTGGGCAAAGGATGTGAATAGACACTTTTCAAAAGAAGATATCTATGTGACCAACAAACATATTTAAAAAATGCTCATCATCACTGGTCATTAGAGAAAGACAAATCAAAACTACATTGAGATACCATGTCATGCTAGTTACAATGGCGATCATTAAAAATCTGGAGACGACAGATGCTGGAGAGGATGTGGAGAAATAGGAATAGTTTTACACTGTTGGTGGGAGTTTAAATTAGTTCAACCATTCTGGAAGACAGTGTGGTGATTCTTCAAGGACCTAGAAATAGAAATGCCATTTGACCCAGCAGTCCCATTACTGGTTATATACCCAAATGATTATAAATTGTCCTATTATAAAGACACATGCACATGTATATTCATTGCAGCACTGTTTACAATAGCAAACACCTGGAACCAACCCAAATGCCCATCAATGATAGACTAGATAAAGAAAATATGGGACATATATACCATGGAATAGTATATAGCCATAAAAAGGATGAGTTTGTGTCCTTCTCAGGGAAATGGATGAATCTGGAAACCATCATTCTCAGCAAACTGACTCAAGAACAAAAAAGCAAGTACTGCATGTTCTCACTCATAGGCGGGTGTTGAACAATAAGAACACATGGATGCAGGGAGGGGAACATCACACACCGGGGTCTGTTGTGAGGTGGGGGGATAGGGAAGGGATAGCAGGGGGTGGGGAGGTTGAGGAGGGATAACATTAGGAGAAATACTTAATGTAGTTGGCGGGGGGATGGAGGCAGCAAACCACCATGGCAAGTACATATCTATGTAACAATCCTGCAAGATATGCACATGTACCCCAGAAATTAAAGTATAATAAAAAACAAATAATAATAATAATAAGCTATAGAGTAGTCTATATTCTCAAGTAATCTAGAAAAGAAGCTACAATTAACTTTTTATTTATTTGTATAGATATAAGATGTCATCCCTAAGGAAATATTAAAATGTCAACCTCATAAATACAAAGGAACAATTTGTCTTGTCAATGGCTCTATTCCCAGTGCTTAGAATTGTGTCAATCAGGCAATAAAAGCAACATGTATATTTGTTCAGCATGACAATTATAACTACAGATATATCATTGAACAATCCCTATCATGACCATCAGAGCCATATAAACATCCCAGGAATTCCAAAAAAGAAGTGACTGTCAGTTATTTTAACCTTTGAAAACATTCATATCCTAAATCTCTTTTTTCTCTATGAATTTTGAATTTTCCATTATGAATAATCTATGTAAACCTTTTGTTCTACAATTTAGACAGATTTTGCCGTTTTTATTCTGCTGCACTGAAATTATTAATTCATATATTTAATATATATCCTCATTATTAACTTATTAATTTTCTCACTCATTGATTAATTTAATAAAGATATTTAGATTGTTCAATACATGCCAGACACTGTTCCATGCACTGAGATTACAAAACCCTGAAGAAAGACGGATTTCATGAAAGTTAGCTGATCTTCCTCATCATAGTTTTAAAATTACATTCATCACACTGAACTATATTTCATAATATGGCTTTCATTTATTTAAGGGTGACATCTTAGGTCTAAGCAAAGAAGCAAAGAAATCAACTGTAGTTTCTACTCTACTCTTAGGTGATGGAACTTAACCACTCTTTTTTTTTTTCTAAGTTGTTTCAGCAAGTCTGGGTAAAGGATATTCTTTTATTAGCTTTATTTAAATAATAAATAAAGACTACTTGATGTGTATGCATAGAATGTGGTATGCTGAAATCATATTTACTTAGACAAAATGTGTGCCCAATAACTTTTAAGATTCTTAAGCAATATTACTTTTTAAATTATGCATTATGTTTAATTGTTAAAGATCCTTTCACCATTATCAAAAAAAGAAAGTTATTTAGAGGTCAGTAGGACATATATAATTTCTACCTCTGCCCCATACTTTATTGAGAGAAGAGAGATGATCTTTTAACAAAACCTTACCCCAATTCACTCAAAAGCTCTTGACCTAGGCACTAATTTTTCTTAGTTGATTTTTATAACACAGTTGCCTTAGCTATCAGTCAAAGATAGAGATTTATTTTTCTTTCCTAAATGAATGCAAACATTGAGTGGTATTCTAGAATTGTATTACGACTCTTTTTACACACACACACACACACACACACACACACACACGGAAGAAACAAATATAAAAGTCATTATAGTAGTGTTCACATTGATAATATTTTTAAGGTATACCTTTAAGGAAATAGAAACTTCTGTACACCTATCTTACCTGACTTTAATATTCAAGAAATTGATGAATTTCAAAATGATTTATTTGCACCACAAGAAAAAAAGTTCTTACTTTTAGATACAGGTAAGGGACTTATAATGAAGGGCACAGATTCATTTTCTTTTCAGTGAATGTTATTATTGAGCCTTGCTTGATACAATTTTGGACTTCAGGCTGCATCTATTTAAGGTAGAGATGAAAACATTTTGCCCTTACTGCAACATCATTCTACAATATTAAACTCAAGTTTCCTAGCCTAGCCAAAGAATCATAATATAAAATCAAACATGCTTCAAAAAATTAAATCAAAATACATCTGTGAAGAATAGATTACAAGTCAATGGAAAGTAAATCTTAGAGAAGTAAATTTGATATGAATTTGTTTGTCTCATTAGCTTTTATAAGGGTACCAATCTTATTTGTATATCTGAAAAATATATAACATAGCAAACTCCGGTTTACAATATTATCAACTAATACACCCTAAATAACAGTTGCAGTTCTAATTACTATTAAGGTGGCATAGTTGTAACTAGTAAATAGGACTCATATCAAGAGCCCAAAAATCACATTTAAAAGAATATAGGCTGGGTGTGGTGGCTCACACCTGTAATCCTAGCACTTTGGGAGGCTGAGATGGGTGAATCACCTGAAGTCAGGAGTTCAAGATCAGCCTGACCAACGTGGTGAAACCCTGTCTCTACTAAAAATACAAAAATTAGCCCAGCATGGTAGCACATGTTTGTAATACCAGCTACTCAGGAGGCTGAGGCAGGAGAATCACTTGAACCCGGTAAACGGAGGTTGCAGGGAGACAGCACTGATTTATTTCTAGATTAACCAAATGAGCCTTTATTGACTTGGGAACAACTGTCAAAAGAGAGAAAGAAGTTTAGCACTGCTGTTCTATTATATTAAACAATTAGAATACAAAAAGAACTGTTAGACACATCTACACATCAAAAATTATTATAAATATATTAAATTTAGGACCAAATGCTTAGATCAATCCTTTAAAGCTATAAAAAAAATAGCTAAGTACATTCTAGAAGGAAATGCACAAGCAATAAATGTTCTCAATTTATTGTTGTAAATCATTCTTCATTTAAAACTCATTCTAAATGTATATTTATGTAATATAGTGTACACTGAATTTGGTCCAATATGCATCTCCCGCCCCCCCCCCCCCCCCCCCCCCCCCCCCCCCCCATGAGGGAAAGAAGCCGCAAAACCCACGGAAAGCAAAGCAGAAAAGAAGAATGGTAAATTGAATGTGATT
>CAUYOR010030418.1:0-21771 GCA_963573925.1 Callimico goeldii
TCTCCTGCCTCAGCCTCCTGAGTAGCTGGGATTACAGGCACGCACCACCATGCCCAGCTAATTTTTTGTATTTTTAGTAGAGACGGGGTTTCACCATGTTGACCAGGATGGTCTTGATCTCTTGACCTCGTGATCCACCCGACTCGGCCTCCCAAAGTGCTGGGATTACAGGCGTGAGCCACCGCGCCCAGCCTCATTGTGATTTTGATTTGCGTTTCTCTAATGATTAGTGATAATGAGCATTTTTTTTCATATATTTGTTGTCCATTTGTATATCTGCTTTTGAGAAGTGTTCATTAGCTTTACGCAGTGGCAGTATCATAGCCAATGGGTTTATCCAAGGTACGATTATTGCTAATTGAAAACTTTTACCAATACCCCACTGTGAGGACTTGCAATATAGTTGGCATTGGCAATTTTTGACAGTCTCTATGGAGACTTGAAAAAAAAAAAGAGAGATAGAAGTGTTCGTTGATGTCCTTTTCCTATGTTTTCATGGGATTCTTTTTGTTTATTGAATTAAGTTCCTTACAGATTCTAGTTATTAGACCTTTGTCGGATACATTCTCCCATTCTGTAAATTGTCTATATACTCTGTTGATAGTTTATTTTGCCATGCCAAAGCTCTTTCCTAGGTCCCACTTGACTTGTCAGTTTTTATATTTGTTGCCATTGCTTTCTGGGACTTAGTCATAAATACATTGTCAAGACAATGTCTGGAATGGCACTTTCTAGGTTTTCTCCCAGGGTTTGTATTGCTTTAGGTCTTACATTTAAGTCTTGAATCTATCTTGAGTTAACTTTTGTATGTGGTGAAAGAAAGAGGTCCAGTTTCAACTTTCTGCATATGACTAGGCTGTTACCCCAGAACCATTTATTGAAGAGGGAGCCCTTTCCTCATTGCTCTTGTTCACTTTGTCAAAGATCAGGTGGTTGTAGGTATGTGGCTTCATTTTTGGGTTCTCTACCCTATTCCATTGGTCTATGTGTCTGTTTTTATACAGTACCCTGCTATTTTGGTTACTGTAGCCTTTGGTTTGAAGTTGGGTACTGTGATGTTCCTTGTTCTTTGCTACATCTTTGCTATTTTATTTTATTTTATTTTACTTTGTTTTATTTTTTTGAGATGGAGTCTTGCTCTGTCACTGAGGCTGGAGTGTAGTGGCCTGATCTCAGCTCACTGCAACCTCTGCCTCCTAGGTTTAAGTGATTCTCCTGCCTCAGCCTCCCAAGTAGCTGGGACTACAGGTGCACACCACAACGCCCAGCGAATTTTTGTATTTTTAGTAGAGACAGTATTTCACCATGTTGGCCAGGCTGGTCTCAAACTCCTGGCCTCAAGCAATCCACCCACCTTGGCCTACCCAAAGTGCTGGGATTACAGGTGTGAGCCACCATACCCAGCCCAGTTTTGTTATTTTTGCTTAGGATTGCTTTGGTGATTCAGGCTCTTTTTGGTTTCATATGAATTTTAGAATGCTTTTTTCTAATTCTGTGAAAAATAACTGGTAGATTGACAGGAATAGGATTTAATGTATAAATTGCTTTGGGCAATATGGCCATTTTGACAATATTATTTTGATCCATGAGCATGGAATGCTTTTCCTTTATTTTGTGTCATCTCTGATTTCTTGCTGCAGTGTTTTGTAATTCTCATTGCAGAAATCTTTTACCTCCTTGGTAAGCTGTATTCCTTGGTATTGTATACTTTTTGTGGTTACTGTAAATAGGATTCCTTTCTCTCTTTTTTTGTTGTTGTTCTCTTTCTTTCCTTCCTTTCTTTCCTTCCTCTCTCTCTCTCTCTCTCTCTCTCTCTCTAAGATGGGGTCTCATTGTGTCACCCAGGCTGGAGTGCAGTGACACAATCACAGCTCACTGCAGCCTTGACCTCCCAGGCTCAAGTCTTCCTCCTGTCTCAGCCTCCCAAGTAGCCAGGACTACAAACATATGCCACCATGCTTTGGTAATATTTGTTTTATTTTTCTAAAAGACACTGTCTGCCTGTGTTGCCCAGGCTGGTTTTGAACTTCTGGGCTCAAGAGATTCTCCTGCCTCAGCCTCCCAAAGTGCTGGGATTACAGGCTTGAGTCATGTGCCCAGCCGGGATTGTGTTCTTGATTTGGCTCTCCGGTTGGGTGTTATTAGTACATAGAAATGCTGCTGGGTTTTGTACATTGATTTTGTATACTGAAACTTTCCTAAAGTCATTTATCATCAGTTCTAGGATCCTTCTGGCAGAGTCTATGGGGTTTTCTAGGTAAAGAATCACGTCATCTACAAAGAAAAAAAGTAGTTTCACTCTCTCTCTTGCCAATTAGATGCCTTTTATTTTTTATTTCTTTCTCTTGCCTGATTGCTCTAGCTAGGACTTTCAGTACTATGTTGAATAGGAGCAGTAGGATTGGGCATCTTTGTCTTATTCTGGTTTTCAACAGGAATGCATCCAGCTTTTTTGCTGTTCAGTATGATGTTGGCTCTGAGTTTGTCATATAAGGCTCTTATTATTTTGAGACATGTTCCTTTGATATGTAATTCGTTGGAATGTTGAATTTTATTGAATGCCTTTTCTGCATCTATTGAGATGATCAAGTGGTTTTGTTTTTAATTCTGTTTGTGTGGTTAATCTCATTTATTGATTTGTGTTTGTTGAACCAACCTTGCATCCCAGGAATATAGCCAACTTGATCATGGTAAATTAACTTTTTTTTTTTTTTTTTTTTTTTTTGTGATGGAGTCTTGCTCTGTTGCCAGACTGGAATGCAGCAGTGCTATCTCACTTCCAGAATCTGCCTCCTGGGTTCCAGCAATTCTCCTGCTTCAGCCTCCCAATTAGCTGGGACTACAGGCGCTCACTACCACACCCAGCTAATTTTTGTATTTTTAGTAAAGACGGAATTTCATCATGTTGGCCAGGATAGCCTCTATCTCTTGACCTCGTAATCTGACTGCCTTGACCTCCCAAAATGCTAGTATTACAGGAGATGTGCCCACCTGGTAAATTAACTTTTTAATGTGCTACTGGATTTAAGCACGACTGGTTTTTAAGATCTGCTTGTCAGAGAATTCACTCTCATGGTGCTTCTTAGCAGCAGTCTCTGTGTCTTCCTGCAAAGGCCTCTCCACAGGCTGCTTGAGTGTCCTCATGACATGGTGCAGTGCAACAGAGTAGATGAGATGGAAGCCAGAATGTCCTTTATGACCCTGCCTTAGAAGTCACAAATTATCTTTTCTGCTATTAGTTACATGTATCAGTCTGCTGTATACACTGTAAGAGGGGCTGATGCAAGAGCTTGAATACTAGAGGCAGGGACCACTGGGAGCATCTTGAAGTATGGCTGCCACACATTTCCACTATCTTGTTCTGACTCATACTGCCATCATTCTTCATTCAGTTTATTATTCAACAAATATTGCCTGGGAGGTAATCCCAGCACTTTGGGAGGCCAAGGTGGGTGGATTGTCAGAGGTAAGGGGTTCAAGACCAGCGTGGGCAACATGGTGGACCCTGTCTCTACTAAAAATACAAAAATTAGCAGGTCATGGTAGTGTGAGCCCATAATCCTAGCTATTTAGGAGCCTGAGGTAGGAGAAGCATTTAAACCGGGGAGGTAGAGGTTGCCGTGATCATGCCACTGCACTCCAGCCTGCATGACAGAGTGAGACTCTGCCTCCAAAAAACAAACAACAACAAAAAACCATCAAATATTTACTGAGAACTATATGCTGGCCATTTCATGGATGTTGGGGATTGAATAGTAAAAATGAAAACAGACCACCTTCCAGCCCTCATGACCTTCCATTCTAGTGAATAGAGACAAATAAATATGTCAGGAAATGACAAGTACTAGTGAGAAAAATGAAGCAGGGCCAGAGTGACAGAGAATGACGACTGAGGAAGGACCTTGTGTGGGGTGGTCAGGGAAAGCCTCTGATAAGGTGACCTTTTAGCAGAGATCTCAAAGAAGTAAGGGAACAAGAAGTATAAGTACCTGAGGGAACAGGGTTTTAAGAAGAGAGAAATACGAAGGCCAGAGCCTTAAGGACACTCATGCTTAGTGTCTTCAAGAAGAGCAGGGAGGCCAAGGTGACTGTGGTATAGTGTCTTAGCTCACTTTGTGCTGCTATAACAGAATACCAGAGACTGGTAATTTATAGTAAAGAGATGTATTAACTAATATTTCTGGAGGTTGCAAAGTCCAGGATCAAGGGGCTTACATCTGGAGAGGGTCTTCTTGCTGCCATCCCATAGTGGAAAGTGAAGGGCAAAAGAGGGTAAAGCTTGAGCTGGTATTAAACTCATCCTTTTATAATAAACTCACTCTCAAGATAATGGCATTAATCCATTAGTGAGGCTGGTACCCATGACTCAGTCACCTCTCATGAAGGTCCTGACACTACTGCATTGTGGACCAAGATTTCAACACATCACTTTGGAGGACAAATTTAAAACATAGCACATACTGGTGGAGGAGGAGAGTGGTAGGAGATGGTGTCAAGGTTGGTGAAAGAGGGAGTGCTACAAATCACTTTGGGCCACGTGGAGCAACAGAAGGACTTGTGCTTTTACTCTAAATCATATGGAAATAATATTTGAAGTAGATGGATGGTATGTTAAGGGATCTTTCTGACTGCTTTATGGAAAATGGAGTGTAGAATAGCAAATGTAGTCACAGAGAGACCAGTTGGGAGACTAGTTGTATAATATAGTGAAGAGATTTGCTGGGCACAGTGGCTCACTCCTGTAATCCCAGCACTTTGGGAGGCCGAGGCAGGTGGATCACCTGATGTCAGGAGTTCGAGACCAGCCTGGCCAACATGGTGAAACCCTGTCTCTAGTAAAAATACAAAAATTAGCCAGGTCTGGTGCTTCTTGCCTGTAATCCCGGCTACCCTGGAGGCTAAGGCACGAGAATTGCTTGAACCCGGGAGGTGGAGATTGCAGTGAGCTGAGATAGTGCCATTGTACTCCAGCCTGGGAAACAGATCAAGACTCCATCTCAAAATATATAGTGAAGAGATGATTGCAGTGAACTGTGTGGTAATGGTGGATGTGAATTATGTGTTTTGACATAGTTTTAAAGAGTTTCTGATGTAGTGAATTTGGTATGAGGAAAAAAAGAAAGTCAAGGATGACTCTAAGGTTTTAACTTGAGTTATTACGAGAATGGAGTTGCTAAGTCTGAGATGTGAAAGACTGGAGAAAAGCAAGGGGGTGGGGAAGTAGGTGTTTTGTTTTGGACCCGTAAGTTTGAATCCATGTGGAGATGTCCAATAAGCATGAATCTGGAATTTGGAGGCAAGGTTTGCACTAGAAAAGGACTTTTTGAACTTACTGTGCCTTCCTGGTGAAAGCAAACTCCTTCTCAAATTCTCTATTTGTTGGGAAAGAGAAATTATATTTATCAGCTTAAGAACTGCGTATCAAATACCAAGGGGCTTTACTGGGGTGATTTGCTCCAGTAAAGAGATAACTCAGATTGAAGCTGATTTTTGTTTCTATTTTGGTTCATTGTCATTCTCCAGGACCCATCTTTCTTATGCACAGAACAGTGAGCAAATGAAATGGGAAAGTGGTCTTTGATGTGAGCATTAATCTCTTTGACTCTCTGATAACCTGGGTTCTGAGAAGAGAGTGTTCTAATGTTGAGAAGGCAGAACTTTGAGATTATATATGTTTTTTGAAGGTGGTGGGGAATTAGGCCAGATAACCTATAGCCCTGCTCAAAAATGAACTAATACAGATAATTATTTTATTAGCAAATTTTCTGAGTTAAATGTTCTTGTTCTGTGAGGGAAGTCTGGCAAAGAAATCCACTTGAAGATTTTAGAAAAAATTTAATAAAGTGCCTTTCCCATGGCAGTCTCCTGAGTCTTGATGTGTAGCTTCTTTCTTGCTATGGTACAAGGATCATTGCAAAAAATAGGATTAGAGTTACCCACATTGCTGGATTAGATTAGAACCACAGCATGAGGGCAACTGGGTTAGTGGGCAGGATGCTTTTCTTAAAAAAAAAAAAAAGAGAGAGAGACTTGGTTCTTTGAGCTTATGAAGTTGAGTAGAAGCCACAGTTTTGCTGGTAGCTTGTCCTCAATTGTCATACAGGATGGAAAACATCAAAGACCCACAAAATATCCACATACTCAGCTTAATATTATGGAATCTTGAGTCACTGCTGAGGTTGGGGGTGGGAAATAAGGAGAGGTGAAGAGGGGGTTTATAACACAATCTCAGAGTTATTTTGATTTTTAATTCCATTTTTTAAATATATGATACTTTAAAAAGCAAGGTATCAGGGAAAATATGACATGAGAATCTCACTTACAAAGAGATTCAAAATAACCCCTGCAATAATTAGAGCAGTAGTTTCAACAAGTGGGCAAACCACATCATGGCCGGATTCCCCAAGACACTTTACTGACTTGCCATATAGTATTTTCACTATTATTTAATTTACATATCTCCTTTTCCAGAGTGTTGCTGAATATTTTTGATACTTAACAAAGGAGCATATTTTCATGACCATATTTAACTCAGAATTACCTAAGCCCTCTTGGCACCTTTTATCTCATTTACTGAGATTGTATGGCCTGCAAATCTGAAAATATTTACTATCTGACCCTTTCCAGAAAAAGTTTGCCAACCCCTGGATTATACTGTACCTTCCCTTGGCTTAATTTTTAGAAGCTATACATTGGAGATGGAACTGTTTCATCTTGTAAACAATCTGCATAAATGGATACTTACAAAGAATCACTTTATGTGTTGATTTTCACTCGTTATTTTCAGCAATTACACATTTTTTCCCTACAGTTTATCATGGAAGAAGTCACAGAAGACTTCATAGACTTAGCAGGCAACTCAAAGTGAGGGCTGTTTTAGACAAGAATTAAATGTCATTTTTGGTTGAATCAGGAAAGTGAACAAAATCATGCTTAAGAATGGAGGTGTGAGTCAACATTTACTTTTTCTTCCCAAAGTGTCCGTGGGGTCCTTCAATATCTGGGAGCAAATGGGCCAAATACTCAGGTGTCTCTGCTTCCTTGATGGCCTTGGGCACCCCTCAAATTTGTTCTCACCCACCTGGGCAACGTACATTTAGGAGCATCTTGTCACTTTTCCTCGACTCACTTCCTGTCATAGACTTCTGTCAATGATGCTGATTTGCCTCCTTCCATATGCTGTATTAGGCTAGCCCTCCTTCCATGTGTTCCATTCTCTGTATCTTCCACAAACTTGTTCTCTTTCATGTCTTAGTTGGAACCTCCTGCTGCAGTTCTAGGCTGCAGATCTTTAGGAGTTTTGAGACTCTTCATAACGGACACATCCACCTCTTTGCCTTGGGGGCAGTAACTCCATGCAGACATCTCTAATTTGGTTTCATTGACACCTCTGCTTATGAATACACAAGAGTGCGGGATCAAAATTGCAGGTGATGCCCTCATTGCTGACCAGCAGGAAAAGCCCCAGCAGTACTGGTGGAGGCAGTCGTGCAGGGCAAGGATGGTTGGCTGTGGTGGGCGTCCAGCTATGCAAGTGCAGGCTGAGGTCCCTGGCCTGCAGCTGCTACTCAACTGCCCAGCCCCACACCACATCCCAGTCTCTGAGCACCACCTTCCTTGGCAAAGTTGATGCCCTTGTTGGCCCGGGTCCCCATCCCACACAGCTATGTGGGTTAGTATCTGCAAGACAGGAGACTGGGGGTAGGCTGAGAGCACCTAGCTGAGAGCAGACTTATCTGCAAACAGGAAGCTTTTTTTTTTAAGATTGTGGTAAAAAAGAAAAAACAAATTTACTATCTTAACCATTTCTGAATGGTTCAGTAACATCACATATGTTCACATTATTGTACAATAGATCTCTGGAACTTTTTCATCTTGCAAAACTGAAACTGTACTCATTGAACAATTCCCCATTCCCTCCTCCCGCAACTACCATTCTGCTTTCTGTTTCTATGAGTTTTGCCTACTTTAGATATCTCATGTAAGTGGAATCATACATATTTGTCTTTTTGTGATGGGCTTATTTCACTTAGCATAATGTCCCCAAGGTCCAGAAGCTATCTTTTAGTAATTTCTGTTTTCTCAGTAGAATGGAAAATAAAGTCATTAGCAGGAATGAGCACATGGAAGAAGGTTAAGCACAAAGACATCAAATATCTATCTATGACAGCTGAAAAGCAAATGGACTGGGGAAATAGCAAAGGATTGCACCAAAATGTAAAGTGAAACCTGTCAATTTAGTCATGCATTTTTTTCCAGGTACACTCTGCACATGTCAAGTCGGTAGACAGTTGCATATAAATAACATTGACTTTGGCCAGGAGAGTTCAACAGAGGGAAAAAGTGGGAGGAAACTGAAGGCATAAACATGGGAATGCTTTTGCTAATGTATTATGGGATCCAAAAGTAAAACAGTGAGAATAAAAGTGAAAAAGACCAGTAAATTGTATATTCTGGTGGTGTGGAACTATTGGAATTGCTGGATTTATTACTTACCTGAAAACCTCCTTAGTAGTTTTCTTTCCTTTTCCAATACATTCTCCCTGCAGGAATGATCCGATCCTCCTGACATGAAACTGATGGAATCACTTCTTTTAAACTCGCCCAAGGGCTTCCATTGCACAGTAGATAGTGGCCAAACCTTCTTGTGACTTGAGCCCCTGTCTATATCCCAAGCTTTATTCTCAACTCTTCTTCAGCATCTTCAGTACTGGAGATATTAGTGTGAAGTCATGGTACTTTAAAACATATACCTTAAAACCACATCTTGGTTTCTAAATACCAAGATCTGGGTGCTTGTCGCTAAAAGGAACAGGGCTCCTAGGAGAAATGGCTGCTTCCAGGACTGGGCAGAAAATGCACAGGAGGAGCCTGCAACATTTCCACAGGTCAGAAAGTAAGGAAGAGCTTTAAAAATGATGAAGATGGGAGGCCAAGGCAGGAGGATCACTTGAGGCCAGGAATTTTAGACCAGCCTGGACAACATAGCAAGACTCCCCTCATCTCTACAAAAAATAAAAAATAAATTAGCTAGGTGTGGTGGCATATACCTATAGTCCTAGCTACTTGGGAGGCTGAGACAGGAGGATCTCTTGAGCCCAGGAGTTTGAGGCTGCAGTAAGCTATGATTGTATCACTGCACTTTAGCCTCAGTGACAGAGCAAGACCTTGTCTCAAAAATAAATAAATAAATAAATAATAAAAGATAAAAATAATGAAGACATATCAAAAGGGCACGGGAAGTAGCCTGAAGGGACTCCCACTGACCAAATCTGGGAAAATTTGAGTATCCAAAGAAATAAAGTAATAGACTATAACCTATTGAATATAATAGAAATCCATGAGTCCACACAGATATAAATGAATGAATGATAAATAGGGAAAAGGGGAAGTCTTTATTGCATTAGAATGCAAGTAATAAATATCACTACTTGGTAACTGTCGTGATAATAATGGTTTCAGATACAAAGCACCAATGGATGCCAAAACAAGTAGGTGAAAATTTATTGAGGAATGGGACATTTACGTAGTGTCAAAGATTTTTCCCCACAAAATACTTCATTACAAAGGTAAAAATAATAACTTTATAGTGGAAGAATCTGACAACAAATCTGATGTTAGTCAAAGTAACCTCGATAGAAATGAGACAAAGTAACATGACATACCATCTGATATGTCATACTGAGAAGAATACAGCATAACTTCTATCAAATTCCTATTATAAAGGTAACCTGAATCTAATCATGAGGAAACATCAGAGAAACCCAAACTGAGGGCATTCTACAAACTAATTAGCCTACTATCTTAAATAAAAGTCTAGGTTGCAGAAGACAAGGAAAGACCGAGGAATTATTCCACATTGAAGTAGGTTAAAGAAATATAACAATTAAATGAACCCATGATTCTGGATTGGATCCTGGAAGAAAAGGAGAAAAAGACTTCCTGTCAGTACATTATTAAGATAATTATAGAAATTAAATGAGATATCTTAGATGAAAGGGTTATATCAGTATTAATTTCCTAGTTTAGATGGCTATACTGTGGATTTGTAGGTGAATATGAGAACAATTAGGGAACCTTGTATATTCTTCCATCTCCTCTGTAATTTGGAATGTACCTTAAAACAAAAAAAAACCCAAAAGAAAAGACTCCAGTGGCTTACTGCCACCTCTAGCTTGATAAGGACACTTCCTCACTTGCCCCTGCTAGCTCCTGCCTTCATCTCTTTTCACTCGTCTCTTGCTCTTACCTTTCCAGCCACTGTTGTCTTCTTTTGCTTCTATGAGCATGCCAAATGGATTTCCATCTCACAGCTTTGGCTTTGTGTCTGAATCCATTATTATCACCACAGTTGCCAAGTATGATATTTATTACTTGCATTCTAATGCAATAAAGACTTTTCCTCTTTTCCCTATTCATCATTCATTCATTCATTTATATCTGTGTGGACTCATGGATTTCTATGATATCCATACTTATTTCCACAAAAGATTCCTCCTGGTCTTCACAAGCTCCCATTCATTCTCATCCAGCTGTTGGCTCAAATTAGGCTTTTTCATTTTTTCCCACTGCATTGTGAGACTTACTTGTTTACCTGTTTGTTGCCTATCTTTCTTGAGCAGATCTAAACAAGCTCATTGAGGGCAAAGACTTTGTCTCTTCAACCCAGCATCCCCAATAGCTAGAACAATGCCTGATGCATAATAGGGCTTAATAAGAAATGCTATCTAGATGGCTTCAGAAACATTTGTTGAACTAATAAAATATTAAGCTCCTAAAGAAGGCTTTTACGTTGCTCTTTGGAATTCTAGCCCTCTGACGTGACATGATTAACAGAAAACAACAGCAACCGAAAGAGAAAGAGGGAGAGAGAGAGAAAGAGAGATGGAGAGAGGCAGACAGACAGACAGAGAAGGAAATAGATGTTGGTGGCCAAATATGATTGGGAAGTGCCCCACACATTATCCTCTCTATGTGATTCACAAAGCCTCTCAGAAACGCTCCTGTACTAAATCCCGTTTGTCTGAATTTAGCAAAGCATTTCTTAAATTTATTTGAAGATGGAATTCTCTTTCCATTTTCTTTCAGAATATGAAATGTTAAATGCTATGCTAGGATCTTTCTAAAGTCTGTGTTATGATAATAGAGGCAAAAAAACTCTACAATTTATATATATGTAAAAAAATTTTTTTAATATGTATATTTTTTTTAGACAGTCTCACTCTGTCACCCAGGCTGGAGTGCAGTGGCATGATCTTGGCTCACTGCAACCTCCACCTCCCAGGTTCAAGCAATGCTCGTGCCTCAGCCTTCTGAGTAGCTGGGATTACAAGCACATGCCTCCATACCCAGATAATTTTTGTATTTTCAGTGGAGACTGGGTTTTGCCATGTTGGCCAGGCTGGTCTTGAACTCCTGACCTCAAGTGATCCACCTGCCTCGGCCTCCCAAAGTGCTGGGATTACAGGTGTAAGCCACCATGCCTGGCCTTAAAAAACTATGAACACATAAGTTGTCTCTTTTGACTGGACAATGCAGCCATGGATGCCACATTGTGCTTATTGCAAAGTAGAGTTGCTGAGCAATAGGCTTGCTTCCTGATGCACATAGAAGCCAGTACCATGGCACCAACTTTTAAGAAAACAAAAAGTGTTATTGCCAGTTTGACCAGCAAGGAGACAGGAAGCAATGCTCAGTCAAATCTGTCTCCCTGAGCTAGGTCTAGGGGCACATTTCCTAGACAGAGTAACTATGACAGAAATAGGAAAATGCAAAGGGGCATGATCTGATTGGGTCATGTAACAAGATGGTACCAGGTCCCTGGTTTTTAAGTTCCTACTGCAACAAAATAGATTACCCCTTGCTTCCTAATTTGGCCCCCATTTCTTGATCCTGGTACCTATGTTCTGCAAGTGGTTGACTTTTTCATTTTGGCTGGCTCCAGGGCACAAATCGGGCACATTTGGCTCATCTAGCCATGCTCAGGTTATGTGACTTGCAACCTGGGGGTCCATTGCAATTCAGAAGCCACTCATTATTTTGTTACTGACAAAGTCGAACCACATTGTACAGTTGGACGACCTCTGTATTGGCAATCAGATTGCGTAATGTTGTTTCCCCCAGGGATGCAGTCTCTGGCTGCTATGAAGAAGGAGCCTGTGGATTCCAGCCCTGCCACTGAATGCAGGAAAGAGCTGTGCAGGCAATGGAGGCTATTGTGTTTCTCTTTGATCCCAGAAATGAAAGCTCAGCTTAAAAAAACATAAATATAATGGACTGGTTTTTTTTAAACCAATAATTAGTTTTCTCCTACTAATTTATGTAAGATATGGTATTCTTGAACAATCATTAATGCATTGTTTTTATGTTTTTGAATGACTTTTGAGAATATGTAGATTGTAATTGTTACTAAGGGAGTTTGTTTTAAATCCATGCTGTACCCGTGTTTAGCCTGATTTGGTTTTACCAGCCCCTTGGTACTATCACAACTCCTCCACCCTCCAAGCAGAAGATTTACTACATTTTAAAACTGGGTGTGAAAGGAAGTCACATGGTTGCTTCACAAGGAATTTCTCTGACCTAAATCTGGGTTCTTTCCCTCTTCTCTCCACTTACACCTCCCTGCTACTCCTGTCTCTCATACACACAGTGGCAAGAACACAGAAAAAAGGCTTAGGATTTTTACCAAAGGTCTGGAAATTCCAGAAAATGTCCCTAGCATCATACTATTTTTCCCTCTGTTCATTAAGTCAACAATTTAAACCCTGATCCATCTCCAAATTCTTCCTCTCGTCAAATGCACCTTTGTGCCCCCCCTTTTTTTCCTTATATGTTCTAGTGTGAGAAAGTTTTTTTTTTTTCTTTTTTCCTATCAGAACCTATTCCAGACCTTAGAATTCACAAAAAGTTCAGGTGAGGGAAGGTTGTATGGGGCGGGGGTCTTCCTTGCCTATATATTTAACCACCAGTGGGGTATATGTGGGGTGGCCTTGATTTCCACATGGGTGTAAAGCATCCATGTGGAAAGGCAATCATGGCCCCAGGGATATGACCACATTGGCTGGAAGGCAGGTTGTATCCTTCATGGCTACAGCTTCTCACAATAGAAAGTCCATATATTTAGACCCAGGATAGCAAACCTTCAGAGCCTCTTTCTTCCCCATCTCCAGGAGCAGAAGAGAGGGCAGGAAGAGAACTGACATGGCTTCTAAATGGCCACACTGAACAGTATCCACTTTTGTGTTGCAGGTTAGAAAAAAAACCCTAATGAGTAGTGAGAGAAAAAAGTGGTTAAAAAGAAAGAATGGGTCTGGCACAGCGGCTCATGCCTGTAATCCTGGCACATTGGGAGGCCGAGGTGGGCGGATCACCTGAGATTGGGAATTCAAGACCAGCCTGACCAACATGGAGAAACCCCGTCTCTACTACTTGGGAGGCTGAGGCAGGAGAATTGCTTAAAACCCAGGACGGGGAGGTTGCAGTGAGCCGGGATCTCACCACTGCACTCCAGCCTGGACAACAAGAGTGAAACTCTGTCTCAAAAAAAAAAAAAAAGGAAGAAAAAAATTAAATATCCTCATAGACATCTCAACCCAAATACAATATTTGTAGGTAATACTTATAGAAACTTTCTAAACCTGGGAATACACACACGCAAACACATGGACACATGTAATATATAATACAAATAAATATCAATTTATTTTATTGGGGTGAGTGGGTCCCGAGAAGAAATATGGAGGGATGATCAGTTATAGGTCTCCATTTTTCAAAAGTTAGCAAGCAGTCCAGAGACACCATAGAGACAACATTTCTGGATCTAGATAGTGAAAAAAGCTATAAAGGGGCCATTGTTCTCACCTGTAACTTTTCATCCTTACCTGTTTTTTAAGATTTAAAAATATCCCTGCAAAAGCATTTACCTTAAAACATAATCAAGCTGGGCTCCGTGGCTCACGCCTGTAATCCCAACACTTTGAGATGCTGAGGCCAGCAAATCATGAGGTCAGGAGTTCAAGACCAGCCTGGCCAACATGGTGAAACCCTGTCTTGACTAAAAATACAAAAAATTAGCTGAGCATAGTGGTGAGCACCTGTAATCCCAGCTACTTGGGAGGCTGAGGCAGTAGAATTGCTTGAACCCGGGAGGTGGAGGTTGCAGTGAGCCAAGATCATGTCACTGCACTCCAGCCTGGGTGATAGAGTGAGACTCCAGTCTCAAAGAAAAAAAATCTGATCAGCCAGTATCTTCATTATCAGACAGTTGTTAAAAACAATATCCCTCTAATAGTAGTAATAGTTTATAGAGTGATAATGGGGAGGGCAGATACTAGGAAGAAGAACCTTGCCCCCTTCAGCATTTCCTTGAATGCACTCTAACCAAATCATTAATAATCAACTGCTCAGCCTGATAGGATAACTAGTTCTGCTTATCCCCTTGCTGAAGAACAGTGACTTATCTTGTTGAGGATCAGTGACGCATCTGTTGTTTTGGTAGTTATGATGAAAATGTAAAAGGCATTTCAAATCAGCTAGAGTAAGAACATGACAAGCCTGCTGGGGGGCTTCTCCCTTTATCTCTTCTATGTATAAATACTACCCCAGGCTAAAGGCTGAATATTTTTTAATCTGGTCATTTAACAATGAGTCTTTTTAAAAAGTTGTTGAATTGTTTTTCCATAGGCATCCAAAAGGTCTAGTTATACCTACCATAAATAGGAGGAAAAAACAAGAGGAGATGCTTTTGGACAGTTTGCACCCTCTAAGAAGCAAGGAATGGAAAGACTGTTCCCTGCTGTAGAGTTATGTATTTTACAAATTTGCTAAGCACTGTAGTATGACACATAGTATGCTCTCATATTATGTGCTAAGCAAATTTGTAAAATGAGAGAAAATGTTCTAACTCAACTTCCTCTTTTTTTTTTTTTTTTTAATAAAGACGGGGTTTCACCATGTTGGTCAGACTAGTCTTGAACTCCCTACCTCAGGTGATCTGCCCACCTTGGCCTCCAAAGTGCTTGGATTACAGGTGTGAGCCACCACGCCCGGCCTCAACTTCCTCTTTTCAAGTCTCAAAGTCTGCTCTAGAAAAAGAATATCTACCTAGGTTGAAAATGAGAAGATCTCCAAATATGAACCTAATAAGGTCTTGATTTAGCTCAAGTCTTTACTATGCTACTTAGAAGCTGTGTCAACTTGGGCAAATTGCTTAACTTTTGTATGTCAGTTTCCTTCTTTGTGGTGGGAAGAAGAGACCTGTTGGAGATAAAAATAGCTCACACATTGTATATCAATGTTCTCCTCACACAACAAATATTTACTTACTCTTACTATGGGCTGTCCACTTGGGATATAGTGGTAAACAAAACACAGAACACATCCTCAAGAAGCTTATAGTCTGATGAAAATTTTTATTTGAGGGCCTACTATGTATGAGTCATGCATTTGCTCAGGACTTTCACACATGTAGCATCAATTAATCCTCACAATAGGAGTGTTATCACTCAGGATTTCTGGCCACTTACAACCTCCACTCTGGCCTGTGACTGAGTAGTTTATTTCTTTCAATAAATATTTATTGAGGGTATACTATGTGCTGGGCACTATGCTAGACACTGCAGATTTAGTGGGGAATCTTGTTGGTGGATCAGCTATATTCTTTGGGCACCTCTCTTGTGTGAGGTTCTGGTTTTCTCATTTAGTCTTCACACCATGGGTGTGTGGTAGAAATTATCCCCAGTTTACAGAAGAGGAAACTGAGATTCTGAGGGGTTAAACACAAATGATACATAACAAGGATATTTTCAAGGTTATAGTGTGAACTGCTCTGATAAAGAGACTACAAAATGTAGCGGCTTCATTCATTAATGTTTATTTCTGTCCCTCTTAACAGGCCAGTGTGAGCATGTATTTTAGGCTGTTGGAGCAGCTCTGCTCCATGATGTCAATCTGAAACCCAGATTTCTTTTCTCTTACCACTGTCATCTCCTGCATGGCCAAAGCTAGGTCACCATCATAATCATGTCCCAGCATAAGGGAAGGAGGAAAGACAATATTAAAGGCAAGTAACTTTGTTCGAAGTAGATGCCCCCAAGTTGTGGAAATCTTTTCAAATTATATCCTGCTAACCTGAACTTAGTTGCATGGCCACATCTAGCTGCAAGGGAGGCTGGGAAATGTAGCCTGTGGCTGGGTAGTCATGTGCCCAGCTGAAACTTAGGAGATTCTACTAATTAGTAAACATAAGGTAACAATGAACACTAAAACAATTAGTAGTATCTGGCATAACTAGTAAGTGATGAAGCAGGAATTTAAAATCAGATTTGCTTGAATCTATTCCATGTCATCACTTCTGGTTCTATTATCTGTCTGCCTGCAATGTAAAATAATACTTAAGTAAGTTTCATTAGCATAGTTTAGGAACAACCAGTTGGAATTGGGTGTCAAGTTCCCAAAAATGCGGGGCTATTTAAAAAGTTTCTTTTTCTTACCGATGCCAATTTTTCTCCAGTTTTCTTGGAAACATCTTAAACTTCTAGCAGCCTAGCCTTGTTACTCATGTGAACTACTTGTGTAAAAGTTACGTAAGATAGAGAGAAAAATACAGCCACTTCAAAAAAGAAAGAGAGACAGAAAGAAAGAGAAAGAAAAAGGATGGAAAAAAGGGAGGAAGGGAGAAAAACCAAACCTGTCATCTCCTTGACAAATCTGTAACAGGAGTTGTTTTTTTTTGAGCCTGTCACCAGGCTGCAGTGCAGTGGCGCAATCTCAGCTCACTGCAACCACCGCCTCCTGGTTTCAAGTGATTTTCGTTCCTCAACCTCCCAAGTAGCTGGGATTATAGGCATATGCCACCATGCCCAGCTAATTTTGGTATTTTTTAGTAGAGATGGAGTTTCACCACATTAGCCAGGATGGTCTCAATCTCTTGACCTCATGATTTGCCTACCCTGGCCTCCCAAAGTGCTGGGATTACAGGTGTGAGTCACCACGCCTGGCATTTTTTTTTTTCCAAGATGGAGTCTCACTCTGTCACCCAGGCTGGAATACAGTGGCGTGATTTTGGCTTACTGCAATCTCCACCTCCTGGATTCAAGTGATTCTCTTGCCTCAGCCTCCTGAGTAGCTGGGATTACAGGTTCACATCACCACACCTGGCTAATTTTTGTATTTTTAGTAGAGACAGGGGTTTCACCATGTTGGTCAGGCTGCTCTTGAACTCCTGATCTCATGATCCACCCACCTCAGCCTCCCAAAGTGCTGGGATTACAGGCCTGAGCACCCACGCCCAGCCAACAGGAGATATTAAGTTTTATGGTGCAGCAAACTATAGGTTTGCTTAAAGTTGGCTAATGCAGGAAGAGTTAGTCAGGAAAACAGTAACATCTCTTCTCTTTCCTGAAAGCTCTTTCACCACCCAACCCCTACCAACAGAGATCTTTGAAACTATATTTTAGGCTGAAAGAGGAATAAACCATGTTTTCATATTCACTTTTGAGGGAGAGGAGAACAATGGATCAAGGAATATACACTTTTTCTTTCCTTCTGTACCCAATCACTAAAGCATAGTTGTCTGGACCACAGTTGCCACAAAGTTTCCCGTCCTTTCACTTTTTCTTTGTCCCTGAAATCTTGTCTTGATATTTGCTGCAATCACTCTAAACGCTTTCTAAAAGCTTACTAAAGATCAGGCTGAGGTGGGAGGATCACTTTAGCCCAGGAGGTCGAGGCTGCAGTGAACCAAGATGGTGCCACTGCACTCCAGTCTGGGTGATAGAGCAGGGCCCTGTCCCAAAAAAAATAAAAATGTAATTGCCAAATTCAATGCTTATATAATCCTAGGAATATTTTCCGCCTTTTATTCTTTTTTTTTTTTTTTTTTTTTTGGTGATATGGTGTCTCACTGTATTGCCCAGGGTGGAGTGCAGTGGTGCGATCTTGGCTAACTGCAAACTCCACCTCCTAGGTGCAAGCAATTCTCCTGCCTCAGTCTCCTGAGTAGCCGAGACTAAAGGCATGTGCCACCATGCCTGGCTAATTTTTGCATTTTTAGTAGTGATGGGTTTTCAACATGTTGGCCAGGCTGGTCTCAAATTCCTGGCCTCAACTGATCCACCCATCGCAGCCTCCCAAAGTGCTGGGATTACAGGCATGAGCCACCACACCCAGCTTCAGCCTTTGATTCTACTAACCGTTCGTGTCCTCTCATTTTTTCACATCTGAACTTTGAAAACATTTTGCCCTCGACCCTCTGTTCTCTCTCTCCCTCAACAGCCCATTCCTCCTAGGGCTCTTCTCTCTCATTGTTTCAACCTGCACCTTTATGTACATTAGGATGGATCTACTTCTATGGCTCTCCCATGAGGTCCAGCCTTATATTCCTTCTTTCTTTTTTTTCTTTGCTTTGAAACTGGATCTCACTTTGTTGCCCAGGGTAGAGTGCAGTGGCGTGCAACCTGGAACTCCTGGGCTCAAGGAATCCTCCTGCCTCAGCCTCCCAAGTAGCTAGGACTACAGGCATGCGTCACCACACCCAGCTACTTTCTTAATTTTCCATAAAGATGGGATCTTGCTGTGTTGCCCAGGCTAGTTTCAAACTTCTGGACTCAAGCAATCTTCTTGCCTTAGCCTTCCAAAGTGCTAGGATTACAGGTGTGAGCCACCACACCCCTCCCCAACCTTGTATTTCTAAGGCATTTCTGACTTAGAATTTCTATTTAAATGGCCCTACCAAAAGCAACAGGTGTGGCAGAGAATGTATTATCTTTTTCTCCAAAGCCATCTCCCTCTCCTAACCTTCCTAGTTCTGTCAGTGGTAGCAGCTATCTCTACCACCCTGGCTGGGAACCTTGATAAATTAATTTTGATTGCTGGACCCATCAGTAATTTCTTCTTTTCTCTAAAGAATGTCCTTTCTTTTCCTAATCTCCACATCAAAGCTGTCACTAAGTACTGTCAACACTGCCTTCATGATGTTCCTCACATGAGGTGGTTTCTCATCCTTTCCATATTGTCTGCTATCACTATGGTTTAGGACTTAGTGTCTAATCCTTGACTCATGGAAAGAATGGACTTGTTAACTTGTCTCCTACCTCAGGACTTTCTCCCTATGCTGCATTCTGTTTCTACCAGAATCCATTCTGCACTCTGCTCCCACATGAATCTTCTTAAAACATGACTTTCCTTCTATTAATTCCCATCGAGAAATCTTTAATAGCTGCCTGATGACTACAGTCGTAATGCCTTACTCTACTTTTTATTTTAACATATCCCAGACACTTACTACTATTGGGTGAACCTACCGTTCTCATCCTATCCTCAAGTTTATCTGTTTCTTTCCATATTTACAGCTACCACCATAGTTCAAGCAATCAACATGTCTTACCTGGAGTATTACCATTGCCTTCTAACTGGCCTTTCTTTTTAGACGGAGTCTCACTCTGTTACAAGGCTGGAGTGCAGTGGCAGGATCTCAGCTCAGTGCCACCTCCACATCCCGGGTTCAAGCAATTCTCCCACCTCAGCCTCCTGAGCAGCTGGGATTACTAGCACCCATCACCACGCCCAGCTAATTTTTGTATTTTTAGTAAAAACAGGGTTTCACCATATTGGTCAGGCTGGTCTTGAACTCCTGACTTCAGGTGATCCACCTGCCTCAAAACTCCCAAAATTCTGGGATTACAGGTGTGAGCCACCGCGCCCATCATGGGTTATTGTTAAGCTGACTTACCATTGCAATCCATTCTCCACAACCAGAGTGGTCTTTTAAAAAGTCTTTTAAAAAGGCTTTTGTGATAGCTGGACTCCAATGAACCAAGTCTCTCCATATTCACATGCTCATGTATTCACCTCCCTCATTTAATCTGAGTGTCCTGTCACTCACTTGAGCCAATAGAATATAGAAGAAGTGATACTGTGCCAATTCTGGGCTGAAGCTGTACTTTTAGATGTCCTGAGCTTTCATCTAAGAGGTCTATGTATCTTGTTGGAGAGATCGCATTAGAGCAAGCTTGTCCAACCCATGGCCTGGAGGCAACATGTGGCCTGGAGGCAACATGCAGCCTGCAGCTTTGAATGTAGCCCAACACAGATTTGTAAGCTTTCTTAAAACATTATGACATTCTTTCATGATTTTTTTTTCTTTTAGTTCATCAGCTATCATTAGTGTTAGTGTATTTTATGTGTGGCTCAAGATAATTCTTCTTCCAATGTGGCCCAGGGAAGCCAAAAAATTGGATGCCTCTGCATTAGAGAGACCCTGAAGCAATATGGAAAAAGAGGGAGGGGGAGGGGGAGAGAGAGAGAGAGAGAGAGAGAATCCAGCTGTGCCAATGTCTAGCAGAGTCCTGTAGTCTAGTCATCTCAACCAAGATGCTAGAAAAGTGACTGAGCCATCTTGACTGTTCAGTTTAGTGGCACTCTCAACTAACTGTGGTCCCAGCTGACATCACACAAAGCAGGAGAACCACCCTACTGAGCCTTTCAACTCACAGACGGTGAGTGATAATAGAATAGTAATTGTGTTAAAATACCAAGTTTTGAGATAGTTTGTTATATAGCAATAGATAACCAAAACACTTAAAATTAAATCCAGCTTCTGAATCTCACAGTAGCCTAGCAGGCCCTACATGATCTGTCTCCTGCCTAACCTCCTGGACTTCATGTTCTATTCCACTCCGTATGTCCTGCCATATGGCTTATACCTGTCTCTCAGACATACTCTGCCTGGAATGCAGTTGACGTATCCAAACAGCCCATTGAAAGCAGATCTCTTCTTTTTTATTTATTTATTTATTTTTGTTTTTTGGGTTTTTTTGAGATGGAGTTTTGCTCCTGTTACCCAGGCTGGAATGCAGTGGCGCAATCTTGGCTCACTGCAACCTCTGCCTCCTGGGTTCAAGCAATTCTCCTGCCTCAGCCTCCTGAGTAGCTGGGATTACAGGCACATGCCACCATGCCCAGCTAATTTTTGTATTTTTAGTAGAGACAGGGTTTCACCTTGTTGACCAGGATGGTCTCGATCTCTTGACCTTGTGATTCACCCACCTCGGCCTCCCAAAGTGCTGGGATTATAGGCGTGAGCCACCGCACCTGGCCTGAGAAATGTATATTTTAAAACGAGACTTGTTAAAATCGACCTCGGTTTTATTTTGTATGTATGTAGAGCTGGGGAGTCTAGAGCCTTGATGTACGATGAATATGTGTTTCAGTCTTCTCTGTTCTATAATCTTGGGCAGCTATTTTAACTTCTCTGAGCCTCAGCTTTCTCAATCCTAAAGTGAAGAGACAAATTCCCACCTCATCCTCAATCAGTTAAATATAGAATTCACTATATGGTCCTCCAAGTTCATTCTTAGGTTATATGCCCAAGGAAAATGGAAACATATGTCCACACAAAAACTTGTGAGTATTCATAGCTGCAGTATTCATAATCGCCAAAAGTAGAAACAATTCAAATGTCTGTCAATTAATAAATAATTAAACAAAATGTGGTAAATCCACACAATGAAATATTATTCAGCAATAAAAAGGAATGAAGTACTGACACATACTAAGGCACGGATGGACCTTTCACATAGCATCTTATGTGAAAGTCAGCACAAAATGTCACATATTCTGTTTCCATTTTTTAAAAATTTTATTTATGTATTCATTTTAATTTTGAGGTGGAATTTCACTCTTATTGCCCAGGCTGGAGTTGCAATGGCAGGATTTCGGCTCACTGCAAACTCTGCTTCCCAGGTTCAAGCGATCCTCCTGCCTCAGCCTCCT
>CAUYOR010030419.1:0-20224 GCA_963573925.1 Callimico goeldii
TTGAATAGGAGTAGCGAGAGAGGGCATCCTTTACTTGTGCCAGTTTGTGAAGAAAGTTCTTCCTGCTTTTGCTCATTCAGTATGATATTGGCTATGAGTTTGTCATAAATGGCTCTTATTATTTTGAGTTTTAACATGAAATGATTTTGAATTTTATTGAAGGCCTTTTCTGCATCTTTTGAGATAATCATGTGGTTTTCTTCATTGATTCTGTTTATGTGGTGGATTGCAATTACTAATTTACATATGTTGAACCAGACTTGCATCCCCGGGATGAACCTGACTTGACCATGGCGCATTAGTTTTTTGATGTGTTGCTGGATTTGGTTTGCCAGTGTTTTATTGAGGATTTTCAAATCAATGTTCATTGAGGATAATGGCCTGAAGTTTTCATTTTTTGTTGTGTTTCTGCCAAGTTTTGGATGATGAGGATGATGCTGGCCTCATAAAATGATTTAGGAAGGAATCCCTCCGTGTTAATTATTTGGAATAGTTTCAGATGGAATGATACCAGCTCTTCTTTATATCTCTGGTAGAATTTGGCTGTAAGTCCATCTGATCCTGGGCCTTTTTGGCAATCTTATGTCTTGATGGACAGCAGACAAAAGGCCAGAATGAGTGAGATATATTTAATACTATCTCTTGTGCTTTATAATCACTTAAAAACAGAACATCAGTCCACTCCTCTTAACCTACATCATAGGTTAAAGGTGGTGGGGGGACCCTTTACCATTTTTTATGGGCATCATTTGCGAGGTCCATTTTTCCACAGGTTAGTGTAAATGAGCCAATAATTAGAAATGTGCCTCTTATAAAAATCTCTATAGAAGATTCTACATTAAGGGCTATGACTGCAGAGCTGACTTTTAAAAAGTCTCTTCATAATGTTGTGCTAGATATTAAAATTTCTCCTGATTACTTATGGCCAAACAGGGAAAAGTCCGACACTTCTTGATGCATGTGGATAAATACATTAGGTGATATAAAGACTCAGATGTGTGGAATTGACAAATAGTTTCCTAAAAGAAGTAGATTGTTTTTTCTGGAGCATTCTTTAATCTATTTGATTTTAGGTGGTTTGGTTAATGAGGTGCTAAGGATCATTCTCTGAACTCTATGTAATGATGAAGAGGTAAATCATCCCGGGACATGCATGACCTAAATTGCAACATGAACCACTTTGCCCCAATGGATAGATGTCACCACCATCATTAGCAGAGTAAACATTATTTTCAAGTGTGAATGAGATATTGACCACAATGGATTGTACACTGAATGAGATAGTCACCAAAATGGATTATAAAATAAATCCTATTAAGTTTAAAATAATATATATCATCAGAAGTATGTTTTCACACTACAATGAAATTAAATTTGACACCAATAACAGAAAGACAGCTGGAAAATATCCAGGTACCTGCAAATTAAACAACAAACTTCTAGATAATCTGAGTCTAAAATTAAATTCAAAGAGATTTTATAAACATTTTGGACTAAATAAAAGTGAAAATGCAATATATTATATTTTGTGGAAAATTTAATTTAAAAACTGCTACAAATGTAGTTTTTTGGTGTGTGTGTGTTGGGGGAATTACAGCATTAAATGCACTTGTTAGGGAAAAAGAAAATCAAACTCAGAAAACTAAGTTTCCATCTTGGGATACTATAGACAGATATTAGCAAAGTAATAATTTAACATCCCAACCTCAGTTCCAACATTCCAGTGATAGTGACCAGACATCAGATTAATTTTGTTTGCTGTTTTTATAAATTGCCAGAGTAAACGTATGCCTAATCAGCACTCTCCCTCAAAAAATACCTAGTACTTTCTTTTCACATTCATACACATATTTAATAGCAATGAAAATTTCATTTGATTTTAGAATTTCAGACTGTCATAGAAGGCAAGTGGAATGTTTTAGTACTAATTTAACAACACAGAATATGATTTATTAGAAAAGGTGAACATTCAAGTTCTCTATTGCTGATAGAAGAAAGGCAAGACTAGATTAAAAATATGGACCTTTCCTTTTCATCTCTTTTCAGATTCATGCCTATATTATATCTGCCCTCCTATCTTACAAGCAGCCTCTTCTAGTCTATATTTAGAGAAGCAGCTGGCCAATATTTTATGTCTGTAGACTCATGAAGTATCTGTGGTGTTTCTGGGGTGGGGGAAGATAAATTTTTAAAAAGTAGTCTCTAAGTTTGTTTAACAGGTGGCAGCTGCTTGACAAATCAAAGTTTTGAGATAGAACAAACAAATTAGGATTTAGAGGTGAACAGTTTCCCAAAAACTGTTAACAGTCTCATAAGCATTTGGATGCATTCACAAATGTAATATACTGTTTTAAGTTGTCATTCTACAAAAGTATACATGCTGGGAAATCATGAGCCTCATGCTAGAACATGGAAATTTTCTAAGATTATGAGAAATCTCTGGATTGTGTCTAGTTTGTTACTCTACCATCTGTTTAACATGAATTTATCACTGGTTATTGGCTTGGAGTAAGTAATCTTTAAATTCTCTATTCAGTTTGAACAGTGATCTGTAAAGTATCATTCACAGAGCCTCTGCAGGACTTCCATAACTCAGCCAGCACCATGCTTAATACAAATTTGAAGCAAAAACAAAAACAAAAAAGATTTATATCCAGCTGTGGCCAAATTGCAGCTCATAGCTTAAACTTGTCCTTCTGTGAATCCAATATTGCAAAGAGAACAGCTGTATGGGCAATGCTACACTTTCCTTATTAACCATGCAGAAATAAAAGCTGCCAGAGAGGAGGTTTCTATCTTAAAGTAATGCCTGACTACAGCACTGAGGTTAATTTACTTAAATTGCAAATCATGCGTAGAACATTAGATACCTTGTAGTCTGATAATAAGATCTAAATTATTGGTGATACTCCCAGAGGGTATCATCCCTAATGGTCCAAACAGTTATGAAGTTTTAAGATGCTATAATTAAATTACTTTTATATTTTTTCCTTTTATATTTTACCCTGTAGTATGCATGCATAAAGCAGTGGCTTTCATTTGTCCTAAAGCCCATTATGTGAGTCTGTCAGTTGTAGAGGACTACACTCTTCCTGTGCATTTGATTATATTTACGTGCCCATATAATCTCTGATATTGTGAACTCAGATATATTTCTAGACAAAACAATATTGAAAACAAAAGCAAAAATATCAACAGTGACAGAATTATAAGTATATCTGATGATAGACCCTCAGTGAAATATATGGAGCTGTAAAAATCAAATATAGTCACAGGGAGGTAAAAGGCATAAAAGAGTTTTACACTTAACTATCTATTTGATATCTATTTGATATCTATTTCTACTTGGGATTTTGAAAAAAAAATCTCAAGTGTAATATATCCAAAACAATGCTTCTGATTTTCAAGGTTGAAAATGGTACCAGCAAGCCTCATGGCTCAGGTAATTCCTTACTCCCCCACCACTACTTCTTAATAGAGTTATTCTACATCTATCTCTAGCATATATTTTGGTTCAGACAATCTCTATTGATCTCTGTTTATAGGAACAGTCACCCAAACTACCATTATGTTATTCCAAACTCGTCTTCATTCTTTAATTTTATCTTCCTTGATATTATTTTAAACTTTTATATTACATTGTTTACAGAACAATTGGAGTAGTTTATGAAAACAGAAACAACACAAAACAAAAATACGCTAAGAATCCAGTGTCAACACTAAAAAGGTGGCAATGACTTATCATTAATAAAACCCAAACTCATTGTGGTTTTTGTTTTTCTTTCCAACCTCATCTAATACCACATTTTACTCTTTATCTACTACACTCCTAAAACTAGCAACTAGCAGATTGTCTTTCCTTTGAGCATGTCAAGAACTTTTTGAATTTGGGGTGTTTGCATATTGTTTTCTTTAATTCCATCATTTTTCCTCTAGCTCTTTAAATGTTGTCTCATTTTTCTCCTGGTTTATAGAACCTAATCTGTTTCCTCCTGAAAATAATACAAACTTTATTCAAACTGGCCTATAAAATAACAGGATCTATTGACCCATGTATTAAAGTCCAGATGAAATGCAGACTTCAGTTTTCTTTAATCTAATAGTGTCAGCTCCATTTCTCTGGATTAGCTGAAAGTTATTTCTCTGAGGTGGCTTTGATCTGAAAATGTATAGAAATGGTGACAGCATTTCCAGGATTCATAGACATGTACCATATCATCATATGTAACAGGGAAGTAATTATCTCATGTTTATATGTTACGATTATATTTTTTTATTTCTTCAGAAAACCAACCTTATTTTTCAAAATTAGAGTTCACAGTCATACTTGAATTAACAGGTGTATAATAAGAAATATTCAGGGGCTGTTTTAATTACTCCTGTATCACCTGCCTCATTTCTAGGTCGTGTTAGCATCTCTCCAAACAGATAAGTTGCGGTTATGCAAATAAAAATTAGTGTGGCTTCCAAATGAGAGAAAATATCTCCAGTATCCTCTGCAAGAACTCAGATCAAATATTATTTTCGAAAATATCATCTATAATCATACTACCTGAAATAGCTTCCTCCAGTAACTTTCTATCCCATCATTACTGATTTTCTTCTGTGTACTTATCACAATTTATAGTAGTGTTGCTTATTATACTTTAATTTGTTGATTGCTTATATCTTCTGCTCTGAAAGGTTCATGAAGATAATGACTTTGTGATGTTATTTTGTTTAATCCCACAACTAGTTCAATGCTTGTATGTGTTAAATGTTGTGGTTTCTTCTCTCTGCTGTAAGAAACTTAAAATAATACAAATTTATTATCTTACGATTCTTGTGGAAATAAATTAATAATGCATTTTATTCAGCTAAAACCTGGCTAAATGATACTTTGTACTGCTTTTCCATTTAGCATTTTCTGGAGGTTCTAGGGTGGAAACATTTTTTCCTGCCTTTTCAGATTTTAGAAGCTGCCCACATTCCTTCGGCCATGGTCCTCTCCCATATTCAAAGCCATAAATGTCCAATTGACTCTTTCTCACTATACCTTAACTCTTGTTCTGACTCTACCCTCTTACTCTTTCACATTGAAAAGATCCCTGTGATTATATAGGACCTAACCAGATAATCGAGGATAATCTTTTTGTTTTAAGATCACCTGATGAGCAATCTTTATTTCATTTTCACTTTGGTTTTCTCGCATTAGGTGACATAACATATTCTGAGGTTCCAAGATTAGGATGTAGACATTCATGGAGGCCATAATTCTGCTTACTATACAGGCTAAATTCACATTTGAACTGTTTAAAGAAGTTAAAAAGGAAAATTACTGACATAATATGAAATATATTGTTCAAGGCAAGTTAAAAAGTAACAACCAAAAAGTCAAACTCATAGTTACAGAGTAGAATGGTAGTTATTATGGATTTGGCTGGGGGTAGTGAGAAAAGATGAGTTGTGTTCAAATATCCTAACTCTCAGTTATAAGATGAATAAGTTCTAAAACACAGAAAGCACAATAGAATTATTATAGTTACTATTAATGGATGGTATACTTGAAATTTGTTAAGAAAATAGATATCAAGCATTCTCACTACAAAAAAAGGCAAGTAGGTAAGACAATAAGTCGGTTCACAATGTATACATTTATCAAAAATTCATGTTGTACATCTCAAATATGTTCAATATTTATTGTTAAATACACCTCAGTAAAGCTGAGGTGGAAGTAAAAACAAAATCTTGTACTCACAAATGACCAATTATTTAATATTACTTACAATGCATTAAACAAGCAAAGTCATTTTAATGGAAAAATATAATAAATAATATCTACATTGCAGACAATACAGACTGAAATTATAAGCTGTTACTTATAATAATCACTGAAAAATTAAATGAACCAAAAGAGTTAGCTAAACTGCTCTGCATAAGGAACTTACATTTAGATGGGAAATGGGAGAGCACAGAAAAAAAATGTGGTTGGAGTTGGGGAGAAGAGGGTTGGGTATGAGGTTGAGAGGGTGGACAACATAAAAGGAGGAATAAGGTTGTAAGTAAAGTGTCTTGGCCACATTAAATTTCTTGAAATGGAATAGCCACAGGTATTAGGAGATTACAGATGTCTAACATGCAATTTTAATTTGCCACATTTTCTATAATGTACCCTCGGATTCTCTGAACTCCCAATACATCTAACACTCATAATACTAATGACTTAGGACACAAAGAGATAAGATAACAGGGGGACTAATAAATAGTTTATGTATTCAGCCCTCTATTTCTGATGTCCATGCTGAAGTAGCATTGTTTACCTACAGGATGGGTAGATCCAGAAAGTTCAGTTTATAACCGTCACCAAGGTGAATAGTTATTCATCACAGAGCTCAAGAGTTGCAATGAAGCTGCAACAACTTGAAAATAATTCAGAGAACTCCATGGGCCAGCTTCCTTTCTTAAATACCTTAGTGAGAGGTGAGCTTAGAAAAGGAGAAGCCAACATCTGGATTACAGTGATGTCATTCTTTATTCACAGACGAAGGATGATTTAATTATTCCAGGAAGTTCTGTGTGCATTGACATGCAGTTAAAATTAAAAGCAAATTATGTGATGTAATTTAGAATCCTTTAAAACACAGCTTCATTCAAATAAGGGCCACAATTGTAGAATATGATATAAGTATTAAATTGTGTAACCATAGAGAGGTAACTTTCTGGAAGCAAATAGAAAACTCACTGAGGGTAAGAGATAGGCACAAAACAAGAGGAAATGGAGGTGACCGTAATCGGAAGAGGGGGATAAATTTTAAATGTTGAGATTTAGGAGACAAACAAAGGTGAGAGCACTTTTTGAGTCATGTTTTTCAACATGCAACAGTCCATCTTCCCAGTGATTTTTTTTAGTCACTTACAGGCTGGCATGTTTGTGAACCCTGCCACCTTCCGCAAATATCCCATATGCAATAATGCCAGGCAATGTGCCAAGGGCAGAGGACAGTTAAAGAACACATTTATATTCAAAATTACCACACAGAAAATCACATCATTTCAAATTCTAACTCATATACAGATACAAGCAACAACACTTAAAATGAGAAAAATAACTCTACTGTTGCTGAATTCCAAGCAAATAAATCAGAAACTTTCTGCATCTTAAGACTGATGAAAAGGAAAAAGTCCAGGATAATTATTTTATAAAGTGCAACAGCAGTAAACACCACCTTAGAATGAAACATAGGATTGTTAGAGTATGGGATAGTGAGCACGAGAGGATTTAATCCAGAATAGATAAGCTAATTTTTCTATTGTTCTGCAGAGTTATTGCCTATATCTTCATTAAGAGACAATAAGAATTACCATCAGGCCTTTTACCTGTGCTATTGCATATATATTATTTGTGTATTTCTTTGTATATTAGAACCATGTGAATTAACACTATAAAGGCACGGTGAGGAATGAATAAATTCTGAACACATCTTTATATTTTTACATTTTCAGTTAAAATACATATTTTATACATTTCAGTTAAAACATACTTTTGTATATTTTTTAAAAGAAGACTTTTTTTTCAAATGAGTAGAATAAAGTTATTCTGAGATGTGTCTATAAAAGGATTACTGCAATTTGTTTTTACCTTTTATATACACAAATGAATACTGGCAAGATGTGAATTTAAAAAATACAAAAGCACAGGCATTTTCTCCATTGTTTCTCTATTTATCATTCTTGTAAATAAAATTGTTGTTTGGCAGGTGGGGAAGGGTGGTTCTTTTACAGTTCCAGAGATGATTGGCTGCTGGAATTTCTATTAGTCTGACTGTATGGAGAAAATTGCAGACAAAGAGAAGGAGCTTTTAGAATTAGTTAAAGAAGAATTCTTAAAGGAGGAGACAACAAGATAAATCTTCCTGAGAAACAACAGTAAACTGGGCAATAAACGCAGGGTTGCCATTTTCATTGGCACTAAGCTGGGATGTCACATTGATGATCCCTTAATGAACCACACTATTCTTCATTCACAGTCTTGTGTAGTTGCTATCCACACTCATCTATGCTTAGCTACATGGCTAAACATGGCCAATGAGACCATAGCCAGTGTAACATAAGCAGAAGTTTGGCATGCGCTATTATGGATTGAGTGTTTGTTGCTCCCCAAAACTCTATGTTGAAGCCCTAACACCCAAGGTGACTATATTTGGAAATAGGGCCTTTGTGGAAGTAATTAAGGTTAAATGAAGTCATAAGGTTGAGGTCATGATTTAGTAGCATTAGTGTCCATGTAAGAAGAAACAAGAGTGTGCTCTCTCTCTCACTTCCTTGCTCCTCTCTTCTCTTCCAAGTGCAAGCACCAAGGTAAAACTATATGAGGACACAGAGAGAAATAATTTGCAGCTAAATGGACTAAAACCTTGATCTTGGACTTCTAACCTCTGGAATTGTGATAAATAATTTTGGGTGTTTAAGCTACCCAGTCTGTGATATTTTGTCATGGCAATATCAGCTAAGACATGCATTTTCACATGACTTAAATGTTCCCTCTAGGTAACACTCTAGACCATATGGGAGCCCAGATTATCTTCCTGTGGAGAGAGGATAATGGAGAAACCCTGCAATGTGGGACATTATATGAAGAGAGTGAACATATAGAAGAAAACTGAAGGTCCTTTTCCTGTTTCCCCCAGTCAAGGCTTCAGCCACTTGCAAACACCTGAGTGATGCAGATGTTTGCATCGTGAAGCACAAGGCTCATCAAGGTTACCCAAAAGAGGCACAACAAATACTAAACCATTGTTGTTTTAAGTCACTAAAGTTTGTGATGGTTTGTTTTGTAGTAATTCTTAACTAAAAGAAGCAACTGGCGTGAACCTGAAGCTGTTTGGGGGAACATACTAATAGTGCAGTAGTGATTAAAAATCAGGTATAAATTAAAAGAGCGATGCAGTTCATTGGGGAAACTGTCAAGTAGACAGTTTATAATTAACTTGTCAAGAGAATATTTGGTATACTAATATGTTTTTTATTATTGAGCAAATAAAAACACAATTCCTGCCTGAATAGAAACATGATCTGTTTATTCACTATGTTTCAATACAATTATGGTCCAGATATCTACACCTTCTACTTTCAAGCAAGCGTAACATGAATTTGGTTAAAAAGATGTGACATGAAGCCTTCCTTGACTTCTAATACGTCAAGTCAGAAGGAGCATCACTACCATCGTAAGAGGAAAAACTTGTATAATCTACATTATTATAAATTTTACATAACCCATCAGGGATCTGGAGTCACAGGATAATGGAGTAGTATGACCTCTTAAGGAAAGACAGGTGCCTCAAAGAGAAGGTACTGTCTCCCTGTAGTACAGGAGGGCACTGTGGCATACAAGCAGGAAGGAAGAATTCAGCTACAAAGTTTGACAAATTTCAAAAGGGCAAATGCAGGTCTATGTATCACTATAAAACATCTAGGAGCTGCACACACACAAAATGAGCACACACGCATGCACACACACATACAGATTCATGTGGGTTCTTCTCTGTGGCCTATATCTGGCACTCCCAAAAAAGCCCGGGAGCTTACTCAATATTACATTACCTTATTTTGACAAATGCAAACAGAACCTCTACTAAATAAGCGGACACATAAATTCAGTTTCTAAACTGAAGTTTTGTACAATGATGACACATCTATTAGATGTCTGGTTTTTTTTTTTTCTAATAAGATTTGATACATTACTGAGTAAGACAGAACATGTACGCATATATTCTCATGCCTTTTGATGATTATAAACACTACTTTCTGTAGGGGATCCTGAGTGTGGCACTAGCTGGAATACTTGGGTTTGAGACATACGACTGCAGAGTCTATTTTAATTTCATCAGATCTTCTAAACGGCTCTCCATGTATAAATGAGCACATGCAACAGTAGTTTGGTAGAATGGTATTTTGGTGGTGCCCAGTTTGGAATATATGATGGTCATGGCAAATATATTCTGCTATTCATGGATTTTTTGCATATCTTATTCTTGATCTAAGGCATTCTTCCTCAGAAAAATAGATGTTTCTGGCTGATCAAATGTAGTCTTACTTTAGTATCTCATGAATTATTTTAATGTTTTAATACAGATCTTTATTCTCATTAGCAGAAAGGTTTGTAATTTTGAATCTAGAGTCCTATTTTCCAAGCCATCAACCCTGGCCTGAGGTTATTTATGCAAGAAAAAAATGACACCTTTTAAAATAATTTGTGTAAAACTGTTCTCCAGCTCATTAGTTAAGATCTAAGTAAGAGAAAAATTGTATATAACTAAATTACACACAATTTCTTGATAGACATAAAAATGATAGTCATCAAAAGCTTAGTATGAATTGAGCACTACATGCTCAATTCATTTTACATGATGTATCTCAAAGAAAATATGTCAGATATAATAAAATAACCCTATAATACATGCTTCATTGTTGTTTTTTTTTTTTTGCTATTGAACAATACATTCTAAGATTTCTGAAAACCAAACAAAATAATTTCTGACATGGTAATGACTAATAAGATGTGTAATATTACTAAAGGTAGAAAAATAATTTTGTTTTTAAATGTTTATAGTATAACCTCTGACTAATAATGTCTTATTTTTATTTATTTTTTAATTTTCTTTCTGCTATACTTGAGTCTTTATTAAAGATAAGACACACATCTCTATAAGTATATATAAACAAACCAAAACCAAATACCAACCCAACTATTTTTATACATTCATAGGAGTTACATAAATCACCAGACTTAAGATACACAAGCTGATACTACCATGATTGGTAGAGTCCATAATTAAATAGTGTTAACAACTAGTTGCCAAAGGAAAAAAAAACCCACAAAGGAGCATTGTACTCTCTTTCAGCAGAAAGGAGAAATTTAAAGCAAAGAATGAAAATACTCAATGTTTCATCTGAAAAACTAGAAGCTAGACTTTGGTGAACTAACAATTTATACAGACTTTAAAGAAAAAAGACAGCAATACAAGAATTTTCAACCTAGGTAAGATATCATTCATCTGCATAAATGCAAGAATGCAGAAAATAAACCATCACATGGGAAGAAGTGCCTCTAAAGAGAAAGAGAACAGATCATATCCAAACTCCCAACAACTCAGAATAGAGACTTCAAGATAAAAATGAAAACCATATAATGAGGTGCCATTGATCTTATAAAACATTTAATGAAATCTAAATGAATAATGACAGAGTGTGAAATAGAGCTAAACAGGTTGTTTTGATTAAAAATAGTAACATTTTAGAAAAGAAGTAATGTAGAAAGAGATACAATAAAATATTAATATTATTCATCATTTTAACTGGGTAGTGGATTATTGATTTTAACTTTTGTCTTTAAAAGGCTGTTTCTTCAAAACATTTTGGAGTAGGAAAACAATAAATGCTATTTATTACATTAAAAAAACTTTTTTTATGGACTTGCCCATACAGTTTACTATTGGAATTTCTGCATGAAAATCTAGGACAAAAAATTTTGTTAATATCTTGAATTCAAAATGCATAAACTTAAAATATAAAGCAAGTATAAGCTTTTTTTTTCTTTTTAGACAAAGTCTCACTGTGTCACCCAGGCTGGAGTGCAGTGGTACGACCTCGGCTCACTGCAACCTCCATCTCCAAGGTTCAAGCGATTTTCTTGCCTCAGCCTCTCAAGTACCTGGTTCTACAGGTGCCTGCCTCCACACTCAGCTAATTTCTTTTTCTTTATGTATTTTTAGTAGAGATGGCCAGGTTATGTTGGCCAGGCTGGTCTTGAACTACTGACCTCATGATCCACCCACCTCAGTCTCCCAAAGAAGTATAAGCTTTTTATACTGTAATCAATTGGCTTCCAAAATTTATCCTGGTACTACTGGATATTTTTAATTGTTGTACTTGTATTTTCAAGCCTACAACATATTTAGTAATAAAGGTTATCTCAATTATGTTAATAAAAAGATGCAGGTCACTATTGTTCTCTTTACCTTGTGTTTTGAAGAGAAGATGCATGGAATATGATTTTGACTCAGAAATATTTGAATGTTAGGTGGTAAAGGAGCCATAAAAGTCTTTATTGGCAGGTTAATATTGGAAGACTATCTATGTTTGTTTTGATTTTCCAGTTTTGTTTCTCAAGTTTGAGCTAAAACTATAAGATGAACAGCTGGTAAATAATTCTGGTATCTCTGATGATTATCAACATAATTGCAAATTTGAAAAAAAAAATAGAATAAATTATCAAAAAATATTGATACTGAATCTCTCAAAGAACAAATTATGTTGAAGCAATATGTCAACTCATTTAAGAAGTTTTGTAGTTATCAATTCACAAAGTTATTTTTATATCCTGAAAAATGGTATATATACCTAAGTAAGAAAACCTAGGTTTGGATATTGGGTCAGCATTTTACTATCCTTTATCAGATATTGTTAGTCAGAATAAAGGAACTTAACTTTATGAACGTTAATTTCCTCATCTACAATAGAGTATGTTAAAGATAAAAGGAAATAAAATGAGTAAAGTGCTTTATACAGATCCTGGACAATTGTAGAACTGAATTATTGGTAGGTAGTTGCTATTGTGGAAGGCAAGCATCTTTTTCCCCCTTTCAACTGTTTGTAGAAAAAGTTATTTTCTCTGTACTACTCTGCTCATTGGATATATACTGTTTAAGGAATATCTAAGGAGTTACATGATTGATGGAAGACAAATACTGATAAAAAATTCTCAACTGGGTGTGACTGCTCTATCCAATATGCTGAGTCTGGCATATTAATTCTTTTATCCTTCCCAGTAAACTAACATTTTCCTCAGGTGGCACGTTGAAAAGCAAGCAAGTTTATTTGTTGTTTAAAGCTTAACCACAGCCCTCACCTTCATCTTTATCACTGACAAAGGTGACATGAGTTTTCAGCATTCTGTTTTGTTTTATGTCTCAATTTTTGAAAGCACTTGCTGAGTTATGATTGGCCCACAAAAAGTTGTAGATATTCAATGTATACATTTCAATGAGTTTGGAGATAAGTATACACCTGTGAAACCATTACCACAATCAATGCCATAAACATATCCATCACTTTCAAGTGTTTCCTTCTGCCCTCTTTATTTATGACTAGATAAGAACACTTGACATAATTTCTACCCTCTTAGCAAATGTTTAAGTATGCAGTACACAGTTGTTTACTATAAGCACTGTACTATGAAGCAGATATCTAGGACTTATTCATTTTTCATAACTAAAACTTTGTACCTTTTGACCAATAACTCTTTATTTCTCCCTCTCTGCAGATCCTGACAACTACCATACTACTCTCTGCTTCTATGAATATGGCTATTTTAAATTCCTCACACAGGCTGTTATCAATTAGTTTAGAACTGCACTTGAATAGAGGGATGTTGATTATTGGGTCCTATCAAAATCCAATAAGATTACCTGACTTCTGTAACAATTTCTAGGGAGAAGAGATAAGCCATCCAAAAGTGTTTAGTATGAGTCATGGTACATATTTATTTAGTTGATGTAACTTGCAACCTTTCTCAAAACAAGTTCAGATTCTCAAGATCTTACTGAAGTGCAAAGAAAACCAGAAACTTCTATCTTAAATAGAGTTAGAAGTATGTATGATTTCAGTATGAAAATAAGGCAATGATAACATTTTAGTGCTTGCATGAACCAGAATATTCTAAAAAATAACATTTTCCTGTCTTTTGAATAAAATAGAAATATTTTAAAAATTATTTTGATTCCCAACTCATTTATCAAGAATTGAAACATTTTAGGTTATTATTACATATTAAGAGTTGAACCTAAGCATTTAGATACTAAATAGGCACAAATAAACAGATTACATTTGAAACAATTTCACAACTCTTATTGCCACAAATTTGGACCTCAATTAAATCTTTTTTTTTTTTTTTAAGATGGAGTCTCACTCTGCTGCCCAGGCTGGAGTGCAGAGTAGTGCGATCTTGGCTCACTGCATTCTCTGCCTCCCAGGTAAAACCGATTCTCCTGCCTCAGCCTCCGCAGCAGCTGAGACTACAGGTGCATGCCACTATGCCTGGCTAATTTTTGTACTTTAAGTAGAGATGGGTTTTCACCATATTGGCCAGGTTGGAATTAAATCTTTTTAATTACTCTAGACCATGATTCAAGAATGAGTCTCATATACGTTATGCTCATTCTTAATGTCTTCTAAATTAATAAATGTATTAGAACATATTAGCAAAATCATTCAGATTTAAACTGAGACTCACAATATGTCAAATATTATGTGAAACACTTGACATAGACATAATCGCTCTTTGAAGCAATTTCACATCAATAAACTAACATTTTCATCACATAGATTATTTAGATAATGTAAATATTATGAGTATATAACAGACAAAAAGTCTTGGGGAAGAATTTCCCTTAAAATGTTGAGGGCTTAATAGATTTTGACTCTATACTATTCCAGATCTCTAATGAGGTGTCCCAGAACTTTGGTCTTTTTAGAATACATAAAAAATGATATTATTTGTACAGCACACTGAGATAAAGTGGCCAAGGTGTTCCTAGCCACAAACCACCAGCACTGGACCGCCTGCCAACCCAGCCTCATCCTCCCAAAGAGCGAGGATGTTAATACCCAGCTTCAATAATAAACTAATGTAATATTTAAACAACAATTGAGAAAGTTTTGATAGTATTTTTTACGTCTCAATTTTCTGGTGATGTCAAGATATTATTAATTATCCATGACATGCATCAATAGACTTCAAGCACCTTAAGAATACATTTTTTCCTAATATTTCTTAAGTAATAAACTAATAATATTAAAATACACTTTCCACCAAGCATTCAATTTTGTGAGCACAAGTGTTAGAACGCATTTTAAAACATAGCATTATTCATTTTTTTAAATTAAAACGTTTAATAAAAATTGTTAAATGCTTTTTAATTGAAAAATAAAATTGTATATATCTATGGTATGCAACATGGTTTTAAAATATGAATTGTTGTGGAATGGCTAAATAAAGCTGATTAACATATACATTACCCCATGTACTTACCACTTTTTGTGGTGAGAACACAAAATATATTCTCTTGGTGATTTTTAAGTATTCAATCTAATGTTACTAACTATAGTCATCATTAATAAGAACTTATATTTTGTGATCTATTTCATAATACGGTTTAGCAGTATTGCTCATTAAACTATTACTGATTTTTCATGGAACACATAGCACTAGGAAAATCAAACAGAACTAGAGTAATTAATTATCTAGTTGTATGTGGCATAATAGATATTTAAAACTAGAAAAATCATAGTTAATACATCCTTTTGTGAGATGCATGATTTCCCTGAGACAAATGTTTAGAATGGATCTACATTAAAATGCGCACATTATATGTTTGGCTCCCTAAACTTCAATAGATAACATAACGCAAAAATGATATTCCAGACCAAATGTTTTGGAAGATGGCAAATTACGAGGTTCTGTATTAGCTGTAAATCTATGAAATGCAAACTGATGGTAGAGGTGCTAAGAAAACATTTTTCAAAATAAATAAAATTATCTGCCAATATTCAAGCAGGTAATATTTTTGTTTCATTACATATACTCAAAGAAAATGATTACATAAATTTTTACTGTTATTTTAGTAAATTTATTGCTAAATAAATAAGCACATATATGTTTAATCTTTTATAAACCTACTTCAATCCATCATGCTTTAAAGTAGTCATTTAAAGATCATTACAGTGATCATTATGATCATTACTCCTGCTATATATTCAAAGTGACTGAAATTTTGTTTTTAAGGAAGCAGCATGTGAAAATTGGAACCTAAAAATAACTAAGAGTATTAATTTAAACATATTTTATATACTTTGGTTTTTATAAATTAGATTATAAATTTTAAGAATACAGTGATATAAATGTGTTTATTATATCCATGTCCATGCTTGTCTTTAAAGCAGAAGTCTTGCTCAAAGCCACATCTAATTAGAAAATAAAAGATTTGATTAGTTCCATTTGCCATGATGTGTTAAACTGGTAAAAAAAAAAAAAAAGCAATGAACCTAAAATTTCTAAGATGTGATGTCCTGTGTAAGATTTATCTTTATAGATAAATCAAGATGATTTTGAATTCTAAGAATATTCAGAAGCAGGCTAATTGTTCATCTGTATCTAAAAAAGATTCTTTTTAGAGAAGATTGAAGTAAATCTACAGTAAAATATGGAAAAGAGTTAATGTTCTCTTTGCCTAGGCATTCAGATTTGATCTGTAATCTTTAGTTAATAGCTTCAATATTTTTTTCATTGTGTTTCACATATCATGTGTATATTTTTCTAAATATATCCAACAAAGGCTACGAAATCCTAATGTTTAACAAATACTCTCATTAAAATTTCCAAAGCAAATTGTATCATTCTTTTCTGTACAATAATAGCATTACTTCTTATTATGAATCATATTATGAAGAGTTTTAAAAAGACTTTATGTATCTCTGAAGAAAGATTAAGGCACATATTATCCACATTCTTATACTTTAGTATACAAAATATGTAATTCAAAAAAAGTCCTTAATACTTTAATTCAAAATATTTCAAAACAAACAAGATTTCAGGTGTTAGAGGAATCATAAATATAAACCCAAACTGTATGCTTAGAGTATGAAGAAATTTCCCCAAGCTATCATATTTTACAGAAATATTACTTTTACCGAATAAAACAGAAGAAACAGTTGTTTACTGACAGTTATGTTTACATGGCTCTAGTCAGCAGGAATGTTATATGTCCCAGAGGCCCATGTAAATCATCAAAACATGTTTTCATTGAGAAGAGAGTGATTAGGGAACTATTTTTGTAAAATAAGTCATGTCCTTATGGGAAGACATCACGAATTAGAAATTTTGTAATCTAGCTTACGTTTCTTTTTCTTTAACCTTTACTTCAAGTCAGAGATGAATTTAGTTTATTCCATCACCTAAAAAATATAAGTTCTGAAAAGGCACCTGCCAAACATACTATACTGTTTTTGGTGAAATTTTATTACAAGAAGTCAATGTTCCCAGGCACAGAACTGCAACTAAAGGCCTAAGCAAGTTTTGTTTTCATTTTTGCTTTTTTTCCAAATGTTTCCTAGAAGTTCTGTGTTGGCTTCATTCTTGAGCTGGTGTTAAGTTGGCTTTAGCAAAACAAGGGTTTAGTGTACCTAGAGGAAGAAGTAAGACTATGTCTTGGGGAATTTGAGAGGATCAAGGAAGCTCCCCATCAAATTTCCTCTAATGTTTTACTGGCGAGTATGGGATGTGGTCATTTCTGTAATTACTCCTGACAAGGTCAGTGAGATTACTGTTAGGCCTGATATGAACATGACTGAGTTTTCAGCTTCCCGTTCAACACAAGATTATAAGGAGGAGGCTTGCAGACATGGACAGTTTAGGTTCTGTAAGGATGAAAAAAGGAAAAGATGCTGAGTAGGCCACTAATAGATTCTATCATTCAATAAAAAAACTAAAACTAAAAATATTTATATACAACGATTTCTATAAAACATAATAAAACGTTTCCAAATGTATGTTACAATATTATTCATTAAAGCCAGTATTAATTACTGCCAATGATTTAGGATCTAAATATCTTGCATAAAATTTTCATATGGTCCAAGAAGATTAGCCATGCTCTACTCACAGAGGTTATCTTTGTGGCACTTTAAATTTTCTTTTTTCTGCATGTGAATAAAATAAAATAAATAGTTATTTTGTCAAAATATTATTCAAATAACTATGGCAATCCATCAAGAAACTGTGATTAAGCATTCTTGAAAGTATGTATATGATATGAGGAATAGAAGCAAAGTTAAGTATTTACTTTTGTTGAACTTACAGACTAACATTAGTAATGGGAGCTTGACACCTGTACTGTGATTTTGAAACTAAGCAGGAAAATTTAGATTTGTTCCAGAAGGTAATTTGAATAGTTGAATAAACTTTAATTGAATGCTGAAAATTGAGAAAGAAGTCTAAAAGCAAGGATCAAGTAAACAAACAATAAAAGAACATGGAAAAGCTCTGTGAGTGATTATATTTTGTTCTGCACTAAAAATCGTATTTAAAAATTATAGTGTGGTATACTGAAACTTTAAGATGTAGATCTTTTATTTTTTCCTGCTCAGTCATTAGCTGTGATTTTTTTTTCTTTCTTGTCAGAAGTAATATTTCCATCCTAACTGTCCAATGGTCTTCTCTGCTTTACTATTGTTTGTTTTATTCTCAAGCATGCTTTCAATCAGTGTCAACACATCTTTCAAGCAGTATCAATAAGCTGTGTCTGGTGGTTTTAGGCTGTGCAGCCTTAACCATCAGTGTTTGCTTCTAGAAGGAAAAAAAAGATTAAGTTTCTCTCCTCCAGTATTCATATCAATCTCTAAAAAGGATTTTGATGGCTAAACAATATACCCATACTTTTAGCAAGGAAGGTGAGACAAGTTGACATGTGATAGAAAAGACTGTTTACAAAAGGAAGTCTAAGCTAATGAAAGTAGATGTGTACTACATGGTTTTTAGGGAAAAAAAGGAAAAAGTTTGTACATAGCAGGTATAAACGGTGGAAGAGCTGAAACTGCCCTGAATATTTAGGTTTCTATTGTCATAGGGCTGGGAAGAACAGAAGTTTCAGTTGACAGAAACTGCAATATACGTTATTCTTCTTTTATGATCCTAAAACATTTAACAAAGCTGCTGACAGTTGGCCAAAAATAAGACTTGAGTGAATGAGTGTGTGCATGGATGAATAAATAATAAACCTGAAAGCACTATTGGAATACATGCTGTGTGTTAAATCTCATATTGGCAAATTTTGAAACTGCGAGACCTACAATGGCCTGGTCTTTTTCTCTAAGGATTTGAACCCTATTGAAGAAACTACTACATGTTCTATACAGTTATCATAAAAATCTTATAGGCAATTATTATAATTAAAATAAAAAATTCTAGCAAATTAGTAGTAGAAGGAAAGGCAAGATATTTAATTTCAGGTGGTCTAGAAGAGTTGAACAAAAGTCAGGGATAGCTTTTTAAATGAAAGCACATATACTGGGAGCTTTGATGTTTGTTATAACATTTGTTAAATGTTAGTAAAGAGACAGTATTAAAGAATAAAATCTATTTTACATAAGACTCAATATGGTTTAAAGTAATTAACATATAATGATATTCTTTTATGTAACCTTGAGTCCCAACGTTAGCCACAGATTTCTCAGAGCTGGTGTTAAAGGGATGAATCAAAAGTTTCTTTTTCATTTGACTTACATTTTAGTGAAGAGTACCAAACAAACAGAGAAAGGAGAAAGAGGAGAAAAAAATACATATCAAGAAATGTACAAACAAAATGACTATTCAATATCCATTTTTCTATACTGGTACAACAATAAGATTAAAACTAATATTTTCCTTGCAGTATGGGTAATCAGTGCCACGAGCAACACCACATAAGCAACATGAACAATATTACAGCACTTTATGACAAGAGACTTAATGTAACTGTGGTAATATAAGTCACAAAGCAAATCTAACTGGCCAAAGAAATTTAATTCGACAATGCATCATTCTTCTGTAAATTAGGGCATTAAAAATTATGCCAGGGAAATGGACAGAAATAGTTCTTAATTTATGGATGTTAGTTTCATATAATTTAATTATACATGTTATTGTCAATAAATACCATTTGGGATTTCAAATAAATGATGTTGTTAAACTAAATACACTAAGTGAGGCTCTGTAGTGTGCTGATAATATGACGGTTATTTAAATAGCTGTACACATTTAGGAAAATTATACGTTATTACTGAAAGCTATATCTGTAGTTATGCTTATTGCATTAATATAACAAAATACATCATATTGAAGTTATTCATTTGAACCTGTACATGATGTGAATATTTTAATGAGAAAGGCATACATTAAGACATCTAACCAAATATAATCACAGAGAAAAATATTTTTTTCATATTTTGAAACAAAAATTGCAATGTTGCAATGTCATAATTTAATCTTCCTCTTTACTTGAAAGTGGTTTATTGGCATTTGAGAGGTTAATCGGTGGCTCAAGCCTGTAATCCTAGCACTTTGGGAGGCCGAGGCGGGTGGATCATGAGGTCAAGAGATCGAGACCATCCTGGTCAACATGGTGAAACCCCGTCTCTACTAAAAATAAAATTA
>CAUYOR010030420.1:0-11241 GCA_963573925.1 Callimico goeldii
TAACAAGGGAAATGCATTCTAAAAAAATCCCAGCACTTTGGGAGGCCGAGGCAGGTGGATCGCGAGGTCAAGAGATCGAGACCATCCTGGTCAACACGGTGAAACCCCGTCTCTACTAAAGATACAAAAAATTAGCTGGGCATGGTGGCGCATGCCTGTAATCCCAGCTACTCGGGAGGCTGAGGCAGGAGAATTGCCCGAATCCAGGAGGCGGAGGTTGCAGTGAGCCAAGATCGCACCATTGCACTCCAGCCTGGGTAACAAGAGTGAAACTCCGTCTCAAAAAAAAAAATTACATTGTTAGGTGATTTTGTTATGTGAAAGCACCAGAGAGTGTACTTACACAAATCTAGATGGTAGAGCCTACTATGTACCTAGGCTATATGGTATAGCCTATAGCTCCTGGGCTACAAACCTGTACATCATATTACTGTACTGAATTCTGTAGGCAATTGTAACATAACCATAAGCATTTGTATATCTAAACATAGAAAAGGTACAATAAAAATACAGTATTGTAATATTATGGGACCACCACTATACATGTGGTCCATGATTGACTGAAGTGTCATTATGCAGTGCATGGCTGTATTCTAATGTACCATTTGAATTTCATCCTTCTGTTCTTCCAGTCTTTACTCTCTCTTACTTCAGTTCTTTAATCTTACACACAGAGACCTCAAAGCCATTTTATTTCCAGTCCATCAGCATTCATTGGCTTCACTTTTTATTTCCAGTTCACCAGCATTCATTGGCTTCACTTCCTCCCCTATCCAAACTTGAACATCTGCTGCACTCAACCACCAGACTCCTGCACTCAAAACGAAGCCCATTGTCTTTCCCCTACATCTCTCTTGCAGTTTGAAATTTTAGACTAATCCTACCATCTGCCTTTGCTGCTCAAATATTGTGCTGCTGAATGTTGCTGCAGAAAATAAAATCTTTGAATGGATTAGGGCCACCACCCACTTATGATCTTTAGCATCTCTTGGATCCTCAGCATCCCTCATATAATTTGTTACCTTATCTCTGACCTGTATCCCGTCCCATGTCTCTCAATGGCTGCTCGAAGTTTCCACTCGCTTCAAGTCCTACATCACATCGATGTCATCCTCTCAGTGCACAAGATCTTACTTTCTATTTCACCAAGAATACCATGGCTATCAGGTTTTGAACTTCCACAATTTTCCCCCAAATCTATAAGTTATTTTTATCTGCACTCACCTTCAAGTTTGGTCACTTATGCTAAAGAAGAAGAAAGTAGGCTCTGGAGGTTTTCTTTTTTCTCCTGTTCAATGAAACTCTTTCCACAACCTCCCTTATCTCCTGCATATCGAAGGCTTCATCCCACTCATTTATCACTCTTTTTTATATTTTTAACTTCTCTTGAAGGTCCTTTGTGTAGCCTCTAAATTTTCCAGTAACACTATATATTATCTTCCTGCACTAGCCCTATATTTTCCCTTCTTTTTGTAGCCAAGATACTAAAAAACAATATTCTAGACTTCCGTTGCCCTCTTCTTACTCCTAGTACATTCTTCAACCCACTCTAGCCAGGTTTCACCTTCTACAATCCATGCAGACTGTCCTATCTGAGGTCACAAGTGGCCTTGTGACTTCCAAGTCTATTGATTGCTTTTCAGATTTATTTCATGAACTCTCTGCAACATAAAACACTGTATTAAATCTCTTCCCTCACTAGAAAAGCAAGAACAAACTAACCCCAAAACTAGCAGAAGAAATAACCAAAGTCAGAGCAGAACTGAATGAAATTGAGACCTGAAAATTCATGCAAAGAATCAAGGAAATCAAAAGTTGTTTTTTTTGAAAGGATAAACAAAATCAATAGATAGCTAGCTAGATTAAAAAAGAAAAGAGAGAGAAGATCCAAAAAAGCATGATTAGAAATAAGAAAGCTTATATTACAACTGAAATGCAAAAGATCCTCAAAGACTATTGTGAACACTTCTGTTCACACACAAACTAGAAGATCTAGAAGAAATGGATAAATTCCTAGAAACACACAGTCTCCCAAAATTGAAACAGGAAGAAACTGAAGTCATAAACAGACACAATATTGAGTTTCAAAATTGAATAAGTAATAAAAAATACCAATCAAAAAACCCCTGGAATGGATGGATTCAAAGCCAAATTCTACCAGATGTACAATAAGACATAGTACCAATTCTACTGAAACTATTTCAAAAAGTTGAGGATGAGGGACTCCTCCCTAACTCATTTTATGAAACCAGCATCACTCTGACAACACAACTTGGTAAAAACACAATAAAAATAACTACAGGCTAATATCCCTGACAGACAAAGACACAAAAGGTTTCAACAAAACACTAGCAGACTAAATCCAGCAGCACATTATAAAGGTAATTCACTATGATCAAGAAGGATTCATTCCTGGATGCAAGGTTGATTCAACATAAACAAATCAATACATCTGATTCACCATATTAAACAGAATTAAAATTGAAAATGATACGATTATCTCAATAGATGCAGAAAAAGCTTTCAATAAAATCCAATATCCCTTTATGGTGAAAACCCTCAAGGAACTAGGCATTGAAGCAACATATCTCAAAATAGTGAATGCCATCTATGGCAACACAGCCATTTCCTTTGGGAACTGAAACAAGACAAAAATGCCCACTCTCATCACTGCTCTTCAACATAGTACTGGAAGTGCTAGCCAGGGCAAACAGGGAAGAGAAAGAAATTCAAGTAAGAAAAGAAGAAATCAAACTATCTCTCTTCACTGATGATATGACTGTATACCCAGAAAACCTAAAGGTTCCATCAAAAGGCTCCTGGCACTGATAAATGACTTCAGTAAAGTTTCAGGATACAAAATCAATGTACAAAAATTAGTTGCATTTCTACACCAATAACATTCAAGCTGGGAGCCAAATCAAGAATGCAATCCCGTTTACAATAGCCATAATAAAATAAAACACTGAGGAATACATCTAACCAAAGGGGTGAAAGATCTCTGCAAGGAGAACTACAGAACACTGCTGAAAGAAATAACAGATGAGACAAACAAATGGAAAAACATTTATGAAATAGAAAGATCAATATCATTAAAAAGGCCATCCTGTCCAAAGCATTCTGCAGATTCAACACTGTATTAGTTCATTCTCATGCTGCCATGAAAAAAAACCTGAGACTGGGTAATTTATAAAGAAAAGAGGTTTAATTGACTCACACTTCCACATGGCCGGGGAGGCCTCAGGAAACTTACAATCAAGATGAAAAGGACCTCTACACAGGTTGGCAGGAGAGAGAATGAGTACAAGCAGGGGAAATGCCAGACATTTATAAACATCAGATCTAATGAGACTCACTCACTCCCATGAGTACAGCATGGGGGAAACTGTCCCCATGATTCATTTACCTCCACCCGGTCCTGCCCTTGACACATGGGGATTATGGGGTTACAATTCAAGATGAGATTTTGGGTAGGGAAACAGCCAAACCATATCTAACACTATTCCTATCAAACTACCAATGTCATTTTTCACAGAATTGGAAAAAATATTCTAAAATTAATTTGGAACCAAAAAAGAGCACAAGTAGCCAAAGCAATCCTAAGCAAAAAGAATAAAGCCAGGGGCATTATATTACCTGACCTCATACTATACTATAAGGCCAAAGTAACCAAAACAGCATGGTACTTGTACAAAAAACATACATGTAGACCAATGGAACAGAATTGAGAACCCGGGAGTAAAGCTGCACACTTACACTGATCTTTGACAATGTCAACAAAAATAAGCATTTGGGAAAGGACTTCCTATTCGATAAATGGTGCTGGAATAGCTGGCTAGCCATATGCAGAAGACTGAAACTGGATCCCTTCCTTATATCATATACAAAAATTACTCGCAATGAATTAAATATTTAAATGCAAGACCTCAAACTATAAGAATACTAGAAGATAAACTAGGAAATACCCTTCTGGACATATGCCTTGGCAAAGAATTTATGACTAAGTCCTCAAAAGCAATTGTCATAAAAACAGTAACTGACAAGTAGGACATAATTAAACTTAAGAGCTTCTGCACAGCAAAGGAAACTATCAACAGAGTAAACAGACAACCTACAGAATGGGAGAAAATATTTGCCATCTCGGCATCCAGCAAAGGTCTAATATCTAGAATCTATAAGGAACTTGAACAAACTATTTGATAAGCAATCACGACCCCATTATTAAATGGGAAAAAGACATAAACTTCTCAAAAGAAGACATACAAGTGGCCAACAAACATATGAAAACATGCTCAACATCAGCACAATGGAATAGAGAGTACAGAACTAAACCCATAGATCTATGGCCAATTGATTTTCAACAAGGGTACCATGACCATTCAATGGGAAAATAACAGACTCTTCAACATATGATGCTGGAACAACTGTATATCCACATGCAAAAGAATGAAATTGGACTCCTACCTTACATTATATATGAAAATTAACTCAAAATAGATCAAAGACCTAAATAAATGTAAGAGCCAAAACCGTAAAATGATTAGAAGAAAACACAGGGGTAAATCATCATGTCCTCAGATTCAGAAAATGGATTTTTAGATGACACCAAAAGTATGAGCAACAAAAGAAAAAATAGATCCACTGAACTTCAAAATTAAAAACTTTTGTTCGTCAAAGGATACTATCAAGAGATTGAAAAAACCCATAGAATGGGAGACAATATTTGCAAATCACATCTCTAATAAGGGTCTAGTATTCAGAGTACATAAGGGACCCTTACACCTCAATAACAAAAGGGCAAATAACCCAATTTTAAAATGGGTAAAGGACTTGAATAAACATTTCTCCAAAGAATATAAACAAATGGCCAAGAAGTACAAGAAAATATGCTCAACATCCCTGTCATTAGGGAAATGTAAATCAAAACCTCAATAAGATATCACTTCATGCCCATAGGATGGCTATAATGAAAAATTAATGGAAATTAACAAATGTGGGAGAGGATGTGGAGAAATTGGAATCCTTATACATTGCTGGTGGGAATGTAAAATTATACAGCCACTGTGGAAAACAGTTTGGCAGTTCCTTAAAAAGTTGAACACATAATGACTATATGACCTCACAATTCTGCTCCTAGATACATACACAAAGGAACTGAAAACAGGTTCTCAAATAGATGTAAATGCATGCTTATAGCAGCACTATTCACAGTAGCCGGAAGGTGGAAACAGATGTCTATCAATGGATGAATGAATAAACAAATAGTGGCACATACGTGCAAGGGATTATTATTCAACCATTAAAAGGAATGAAGTACTTACTGATATATGTTCCAATGTGGATAAACCTCAAAAACATGCTAAGTGAAAGAAGCCAGGCAGGATTGGTCATCTATCATATGATTCTATTTACATGAAATATACAAAATAGGTAAATCTATACAAATGGAATGCAAATTGGTGTTTACCTGGATGTGGGGAAAGAGAGAATGGAGGAAAAAAGCTGAATGGGCATGGGGTTTTATTTCGGAGTGGTAGAATTGTTTGTAACTGCATAGAGATGGTGGTCACACAAGACTATGAATATACTAAATGTCACTAAGTTGTTCACCTTAAAATGATTAATCTTATGTGAATTTCACATAAATACATTTTTTTAAATCTGCTTTTTCTCCTATACTTTTAAGGCTTAGTTAATGGCACCACTATTCACACATTCATCCAAACGAGGAATCTGGAAATAATTCTAGATACCTTATTTCCTTCATTGAGAACATCCGACTGGTGATGAAGTCTATTTGGCTCTCTATCCATTGAATTTCTTGCAGTTTTCCATCCACTCCACCTACCTGCAGTATCTCAGCTTAGGTTATACACTACTGCAATAGTGTCTAACTGGACTCTCTTTATTCAAATTTCAACGCTTTGAATCCCCCTTTCACACAGCAGCATGAATTATCTAGGATAATGATTCTCAAATCTAGAGTGCATCAGAATTACCTGGAGGGTTTGTTAAAATGTAGATTGCTAGGCCCTGTACTCAGAGGTTCTGATTCAGTAGGTCTGAGATGTGGCTCAAGAATTTGTATTTCTAACAAACTCCCATGTAATGCTGATATTGTTGGCCTAAAGGACCACACCTTGAGAATGAGTGATCTATAACTTTATTGATTGATTAATTTTCAGTTTAAAGTCCTCTTGTCCTTACCCTAAGATGCTCCAGGGTCTGGCCCCTGCATATATCTGCAACTTCAACTTTCTATATGGCCTATCTTAACCATATTCATGTTAACAGTCAACTTTAGCACCTTCCCTTCCATGAAAATATATTATTTGGAGTTCTCTGCTCGTAAGCAACAGAAAGTGACTTGAACTAATTTAAAGAAAAAATGAAATGTATTAGAAGTTTTTCACATACATAATAGAAAGTTTGGAGGACCAGACTAAGAAATAGAGAGGAATGAAGACAGATCAGGTATTCAGGCAGCAGGGATTAAAATATGACTATCTGGTCTAGTAAGTAGTTCTGGAATAAATGCACTAGATGCTCCTCTACTTATGATGGAGCTATATCTCAATAAACCCGTTGTAAGTTGAGAATATGTCAAATATGTATTTAATGCATTGTAGAGTATTGGTTGTTTACTCTTGTGATCACACAGCTGACTTGGAGCTGTGACTCGCTGCTGCTGCCCAATATCATGGGAGAATATCTTACTACCTATTATTAGCCTAAGAAAAAATTAAAATTCAGAATTTGAAGTACAATTTGTACTAAATGTGTATCACTTTTGCACCAAAGTTAAAAAATTATAAGTTGAATCATCATAAGTTGGGGACCATTTGTATATCTATTTTTCCATCCTTGGGTTTCTCAAGACAGAAAACTCATGGAAGAAACTTTCAAGCATCTCATCTTGGGTTACATACCTTCTGGTAAAGGAAGGCATAGTCACTTGTTGCACTGAGACAGCACACAGTGGAGAAGGATAATTCTCCATAAGAAAATCAAGCTGTTATGAGATTAGGCTGGTTGAATACTCAGAGAACAGAACAAATATTTTCAGCACCATTTCCTTCTTTGTGTCTTACTGTATGTACATTGCACCAACTTCCATATCACTTAAAGACTCCTAGCCATTTTTGTGTATATGTCTTACTAGACTGTGAGTACCTTGAAAACAGGAACCATGTTTCTTTTTTATTTCTAAAATTTAGCATAGCATGTGGTATTAAGCAGGTGTTCATCAAATGTTTGTTGAATGAATAAATAAATAAACAAGAAATAAAATAGAAGGAATTTAAAACACAGCTGAATTACAGGATGAAAGGGGGAAACCAAGCATTCAAGTGAGGGGAAGAGAGAAGAGTGCAGTGGTTTGGGTCGTTTGCAGAAGCTGTGAACACACAAAAAGCTGTTCCTGGACATGAGAAAGTAGCAAAGTCACCTTGAGCCACAGGAAAGTTGGTATTTTTTTTCCCCAGGACCAGAGATGCTTAGGAAGAAAATGCAGAATAACTTTTTTTTAACAGCTTAATTGAGATATAACTAACATTCAAGAAACTTTCCATATTTAAGGTGTACAATTTGATACATTTTGACACATGTATGAGCCCATGAAACAATCACTGTAATGAAAATAATGAGAATGCCCATCACCCTGAACAGTTTCCTCATGCTCCTTTATAATCACTCCCTCTAATCCCTGCCAGCACACCCCATCACCAGTGCTTTCTGTCACTATGAATTAGCTCACATTTTCTAGAAGTTTATATAGGAGTCATACAGTATGTATCCTTTTTTGTCTCACTTCTTTTACCCAGTGTAATTATTTTGAGATTTATCCATGCTGTGTGTGTATCAATAATTCATTTTATTTTTATTATTGTGTAGTATTCTAATGCACAGATACATCCAGTTAATTCATCTATTGAGTTGTTGATGGACAGTCGACTTATTTCCATTTGGGGCTATTACAAATAAGGTTGCTGGGAACACCTGTGTACAAGCTTTTGTAGAGATATATACTTTCTTTTCTCTTGGATAGATAACTAAGTGTGGAATGACTAAGTCATATGGTGTATATATATTTAACTTTTTTAAAAAACTGCTTCTGGCATGGCAACATGAGGGACTCCATGGATTTGCTTCCAGTAAAACTGGTAGAAATTATTTTTAAAGCAACCATTTAAAGTCTCTGAGAATTGTTCTAAGGGAATATAGAAAATGAAGATTATTTATTGAAGAAAACCTACTAAACATTGTAGGAACTGCTAGAGTCGATAGCATTTGAACCAAGATCTGTGCCCTCCATTTCCCATCTCAACTCACCAAAATGTAAACTATATTCCACCCAAGAAGACAGAGCTCCCTTTCTCTCCAGCTCCCAGTCAGAGGGCTATCTTCTTGGGAGAGGCAAGGTGTCAGCATTTCTCATCTTGCCTCCAGCTACCCCTTGTTGAAATTAAGATCCAGGTGAATGTGGCCAAGAGGTAGGGGCTCCCTTCTTCCATGCAGTCCCCAATCATAGGATGGAGGCTCTAACTAGGTTGCCGCATTGCCAGGAATACTAGGGCCCAATTTGCTTTGCTGTAGCTCATGGGAAAGGGGATTTCCTGTTGACAAAGGCAAGGCAAGAAGACCTAGGGCTTTTGGCTTCTCTCCATCTATCAAATATTAAGCTCCTAAAGAGAGATACCACTCAGAGAAGTGTGCTATTTTCCAGGTCCCAGGCATAAGAGCTGTGTCTTAGAGATTTTGTACAGGGGAGAAGCCAGTTGTACAATAGAGAGCTCCAAATCCCTACCTCAAGGAACTGACTTCATTTGTCACAGAGTGTGGAGAAGTCCAAGCCTAGTAATACTCTCAAAAACAGAAAAAACTGTAATGAAAGGTAATTGGGAGGAGATTGGTAGATTAGTTGGAAATAAAGTCAAAACTATAGGCTGACTAGGTTGCTGGAGAAAAACAAGGGAGGCCGGGCGCGGTGGCTCAAGCCTGTAATCGCAGCACTTTGGGAGGCCGAGGCGGGTGGATCACGAGGTCGAGAGATCGCGACCAACTTGGTCAACATGGTGAAACTCTGTCTCTACTAAAAATACAAAAAATTAGCTGGGCATGGTGGTGTGTGCCTGTAATCCCAGCTACTCGGGAGGCTGAAATAGGAGAATTGCCTGAACCCAGGAGGTGGAGGTTGCGGTGAGCCGAGATCGCACCATTGCACTCCAGCCTGGGTAACAAGAGCGAAACTCCGTCAAAAAAAAAAAAAAGAAAAACAAGGGAAAGGCAGAACTAAGAAATGTGTTATAGTCGAAACAAATTCTAAGCACTGAACTCAGGAATTATCTCTTCAAAGGAGCCTGAATTGAATTGGGTTAGTCTACGAAGTAATTTATGCCTAGGCATTTTTGAAAACAATGGAACAATCGGCTTAGTGAAACTTAACATCAGGTGTGTGAAAAATGACTATACTTTCAAGAGAACCCCTTGTAAGGTTAACAGTTGACTTCTTATCAGAAGGCAGTGGGACAACATATTGAAAGTGCTCAAAGAAAGAAACTGTTAAGAAAGATTCCTATATTCAGCAAAGCTAGATTTCAAAAATAAGGGTGAAATTAAGATATTCCCAGATAAATAAAACCTGAATTTATTGCTAGCAGATCCTCCTTATATATACACTAAGAAAAATGCTTCGGGCTGAACCACGTGACCTCAGACAGCAATTTGAATTCATACACAAAACCCAAAAAGCACTGGTAAAAGTAATTATATAATTATAAGAGAAATATATAACCATCTTCTTCACTAAACTGATTTTAAAAGCTACATGTAAAGCAATATGTATCTCATGGATTGCTGGGCGTTGAACATATAGAAATGTGATATATTTGCCAACAACCACACAAAGTAGGTGGATGGGAGAAAGGCTGCATTGAGCTAAGAAAATGACTCCAGATGGTAACTTCGATTACCATCTGGAACAAAAGAAGATAACTAGAAATGATAAGCAAGAAGGCATGTGTATATACATATAAGTTCTTCTCCTAGCTTTTTTAAAAGACATAAAACTATAAAATAATAATTATAATAATGTATTGAGCTAAAAAGCTAAGAGAAGAAACCATTGGAACTTAAAAGAGGAAGAAATACTTCCCAACTCATTCTGGTAGGATACTAGTGTTAATCAAATACCAAAACAAGATAACTATATCACAAGCAAACTAAAGAGCAATATATCTTATGAATGTGTAAAAAAACACATCAAAATTTTATTGGAAAAGTTATATCTTTTTATTTATATATTATTTATGGCTGTTTTCATGCAATACCAGCAGAATTGAGTAATATGATTGATAAAATTTGGATATCTATTTCTGTCAAAATTCCATGTTGAATTATAATCCCCAGTGCTAATTACAGTTGAGGTGGGGCCTGGTGGGAGGTGTTTAGGCCATGGGGGCAGAACCTCATGGCTTGGTGGTGTTCTTGTGGAAGTGAGTGAGTTCTCACAAGATCTGGTCATTTAAAAGTGTGTGGCGGAGGCTGGCTCAAGATGGCGCAGTGAGAACAACCCAGGATTGAAGCTCTCGGTGAACGCACGGAGGGTGAGTCACGGCTGCATTTCCAGACGGATCTTTGTTGCCCACAGAATGGGGACGGGGACAGGACACCAGCACAGAGGTTTTGGCTGGTGCAGCCGGCGGCCGGCGCTGCAGCGGCGCAGCACTCCACACAAAGAGCGCTGGTCTGGGTCCCCAGTTGAACCGGCAATCTGAGACTTGGGAGGGCAGATTGGCATATCCATCTGATTGAACGGGCCTTAAACAGTGAGCCAGACCAGGACATTCCAGGAAAATCGGTGTTTGACCCAGCGCAGGGGGACAAACAAAACCGCGATCCCAAACACTCCGGGTGGAGAGTTCCACTGCAGACACAGCTGAAACCAAAACGCTGCAGTTCGGTGGGGGAGGGGCTTCCGCCATTACCGAGGCAACCCGCCCTACTGAGGTACACGCCCATTGCTGACGCAGCCTGCTGTTGCCGAGGCAACCCGCCACAACAGAGAGACTCCGCAGCAGGGCCTAGCCCACGGCAGCAGGGCAGAGACCGCAGCAGCAGAGCAGAGCCTGCAGCAACAGGGCTGACCTCACACCAGCAGGGCGGAGCCTCGGCAGGCAAATAGTGACTAGACTGCCTCCTAGCTGGGCAGGACAGCTCAACGGACACTCATAAAGCCCAAAC